>JBBPUM010000136.1:0-27777 GCA_038094695.1 Chiua aff. virens
GCCGCGCATGTAAAGTCTCAAAACCTTCTGAGCTGAAAGCCAAGTTCTCTAGTAACTTCATCAAGAAAATTGAGGGATTCGTCAGTATGAAGTCGCGCCTTTGCAAGTGCATGCCACTCAGCAAGGCGAAAGAGGAGTACGCGTATCACGCAATCATGTTCAGGTGGGAACAACCCCTCGAAAGCTGGGATTGCGCACTAGAAGCAATCAATCAACACCTTGGATCGTGAATTTTAAGTCATGTCTTACCTGGAGAATGTCCTCAAAGTTCCGAGCCGCACATTGACGGACTTCAGAGACGTTCGGAGGAAACCGCCGGATAGTGTTGGCCCCAAATGCATCAGGAAATGAGCACTCCACTTATTCATACTTAGTTACCCTTATTGGTACTTTTTCTCACAAACAAAGTTGGCATGAATGACAGCAATACTGTCAATCATATTAAGTAAAACTAAGTTGATCACAGTCACAACAAAAAGCAAAACAAGTGCATCACAACAACTCAGTAGGACTCGAGTTACACCAAGAAATAATCAACCATTACAAGTAGTACTCAGGCTTGACAGACTCATGTATTAGTAGTACTAATGGTACTGTAACGTGACATAGTGGTAAAACGAACGGATCAGAAAAAAGGAATGACAAAAAATGAGTGCGAGAAAAGGGTGACAGCAACAGCGTATGGACCAGTCCAGTTGCGGTACGGTCGGTTGGGGGTGACCTACTAGTCGCTAGTAGTAGCGGGAAAAGTGAGTGCGCGCGTGGATATCTAAGGGGCACATGTATGGGAATTGACGAATGCGGTATTCATAGCCGTTGAATAGTAGGCGATGCGGTGCTGGGAATGGCGGTGATTAGTATGACGGGGTGGGGATACAAAGAGTGAACTGTACCATCTAGAGTCTATAGCCTCAGGCTAGCATATGCTAGTAGCAGGCAAGGCAGGTCGCATCGAGGACACTGGCAATTTCGTCGACGATGCTAGGACAGGAAAGGTGAGTGGGATGGTGATGGGGGCCATCAAGACTGAACGTACCGTATGAAAGAAAAGGAAAGCCGTGAAATCATGATCGGAATTACGAAAGGAGGCTTAGTAGTAGGAGGGGGGAGTTGTTTGGAGGGGGGCCAATGACAGTGATGGTAAGGTGGGACGCACCCCACCTTAAGAGGATGCGAGAGGGTGTCCATGCGACTGTGGTGCGGATCTGTACATAAATGAGCTTCTATCGAGGCAGTGAGGCGAGGCAAGAAGCATGCTAGGGATGCGGTTGCGGTGGTGGGCTCCTATGAATGTAGACACATGATGCTGACTGTCATCGAAGCGAATCAATCAACGAAAGAAGTAAAGGAAACTTACGCAATCTTACTCGCTCGTTCAATCCTTCCGTTACATTTCAATTAAAATGTGTGTGGTGCACGCAAGGCAGGCGGGAGGCATCCTAGACGAAACGTGATAAGCAGCGACGGCCATGAAGCATGAAGCAAAGGTGAAAAACAAGGGAGACTTACGCAATTCCATCCACTTTCTATCATGTTCGATCTTTCCGTGACGAGTTCCGCTGGCGTTGATAGTTTTTTCTATTGACACAAGAGCCAGAGGGGGGTGGGAGTAGAGGTGCTGCGTAGATGCGTAAGTGGATTAATTTAAAAATAATGACATATGAGGTCAGTGAAGAACATGATATGCAGTGATGGTCCCGATGTGAGATGAGAAGAATAGATACAAACAAAACTTACGCGGTTCGACTCGCTTTTGATCAGGTTTGATCGTTCCATTCATATCGGTGGCATTTTTAGTTGGGATGGTCCGAAACAAGTACCAGTGGACCCGGAGAGGGAAGTTGAGAAGGGGGTGAGGCACATGCCATGCATATACGTGCATGTGGTACGGCAGCGCTCTGATCGATCGAGGGCGCAATATGCAATGATGGGCTTGACGTGAGACATGAGGTCAAGGATACATAGGAGAGAACTCACGCAGTTTCACCTGCTTTCCACCACATTCGATCGTTCTGTTGACTCTGATAAAAATTTAATTAGGATGCACGCGCAAGTGATGCGAAACAGTTGACTAGGAGGGAGAGATGAGAAAGGGGTGAGGTGTATATCATGCACACACCGCGCAAGTGATGCAAAACAGTCGACCCGGGGGGAATAAAAAGGGGGTGGGGCATATACATCAGGAAACTTCACAAAGTCTACATAGTGCTCTATAGGCTCTGTAGCTCTGTAGCACCAGTAGACTTCTCTGTCAGAATACAGATTTATATAGTCACCCAATTTTCTACAGTGTTCTATATACAGCCATATAGGAATGCAATCTAATGAACCAATAATCACTCAATCAGACTCTCAACACTACCAGGTACTATATAGTGATAGCAACTGACATATGGCATAACATTGCAGACAAACAACAACAACATTCTATAGTAGGACTACCTACTAACAGGGGTATCTAATCAGTATCATTTGGATCCAATTCAAGCTGATAGTCCTTCATTGCATTCTGAAAGACACGACTAGGTAAAGCCTTGGCTTTCTCTCCTGTCACGGTGGAGCCACTCTTCGGCACACCAGCCTTGACACTATACAAATATAAGTACCACTTTGTATCAACTATAAGGAACACACCACTTACCAGCCATTCTCATAAACATTCAGCAACAGTTTGTCAAGCAGCTTGAATTTGATAGTCTCAGTGTAGAAGTCTTCAAGTGCCTCCATGTGGCTCCTGTAGACCGGCGCATACTCATCTTCAGTAAAGTTAATCCCAGTCTGCACACCCTGGGTCCACTCCGCAATGGCACAATGAATCTGTCAAGTAAAATAAGTATTGAATAGTCGAGAGTCCTTCAAACATACCGCTGTAACTGCGAGGGCAAAACCAGGCCTAGGAAATGGGTTGTAGTAGCGAGCCCATTTGACGCCTTCATCGTACTTGTTCTTGAACAGAACTTCATTGATAACACGCTGGATGACCAGCTCGCCATAGGGGCCATGATGGTCATCAGTGGTTTCACCGCGAGTCTAATAAATGGTGGACAACCATACCAGATGAGACTAAAAACAGGAGACTTACAAGAAATGTGAAGGTAGCATCAGTCAAAAGTGTCGTCACAAGGTCTCTATTGTTCTTGATAATCTCAGGGTCTGCACTAGCTTGAAAACCGTAGGCCCCCTCAACAGCAAATCTAGCCTTGGTCTTGAACTGGCCACGGAGGTGCGAACCACGTTGAGTAATCTAAACAAATCATCAATTTGTGCTTGCGTTGAGCACGACCACTTACGAGTTGAATACTCCTAGAATCAAGTTGCACTGCGGGCATGGCATGATTTTTGCAAGCCAAGGTCCATGCCCCTTTCGCCCACTCACGTTCTTGGTCAGGAGTTGGGTATGGATTCTCTGTGAGTAACAGCGCACGATAAATTTCAATGGCCGTCTTGATGACCAGAAGCGTATTCCTGGAATAGTCAGATGCACGAGGACGGCCCCTACCAACAATCAATTTCTTCTCCGATTTCTTCCTAGAGGCACCGGACCTGCCAGGCTGCTTAGACGGCTGGGCCATGGCAGTGGACAACTCTTGAGGTTCGTCATCATCACTGGGAAAGACCTCACCGCAGGAGCGTTTCCTCGGGATGACTGTCTCGACGTCTGTATCATCATCCTGAGGGAAATCACTCTCCTGCTCAACAGGGGAAGTGATCGGAGGGGTGGTGGCCTGTGAGCCATAGAGATCCGCATCCCTCTCGTCATCAGAAAAGTCAGAGTCCCTAGTACTAGACATGTTAACTGGAACTCGAAGCACACTAGGATGACACCAAACACATCCACTTACATCTTCAAGGGAACAGGTTTGCGCAGGCGTGAGCCTGAGACAACCACCTCATCTTCGCTGGACTCATCACACATGGTTCCTTGCCTCGTCTGCTCCCTGTGCTTGCTTCCCATGATGATATCCCAGTGTGCACGCTTCTCGCTTGGGACCATCATAGAGGACCTTTCTTCCTTGCGTCGAATGAATGGGGTAGCCTGAGGGGGCACCTTGCCCTTGCGAGTGACCAGCTGAGTTGCCAAGAGCGTCTCAGTATGAACGAGAGGCTTCCTGACTAACCCGCTGGAGAACTACAACAAATGAATCAGTATTTGAGCGGGAACCGAACTGAGAAAAACTCGTACCGCACTGTCTGGCGCAAGTCGAACGTTACCGCGGTCCTCCTTTTGAGTAGATCGGTAACCTTCAACAGCGAGGGCAGCTTTGTGAGCCACTGGCCGGGTTGCCGACAGTGTCTCAGTACGGACAACTTGAAGAGGATTCCCAACCGACCTGCTAGAGAACTGCAACAAATGAATCAGTATTCAAGTAGGGAACCAAGCTAAGAAAAAACACCTACCGCAGTATCTGGCGCAAGTTGAATGCCACCACGATCCTCCTTTGGAGTAGACCGGAGACTTTCAACGCCCTGAGCAGCCTTGCTGGCTTGCTCACGTTTCAGGGCCTGAGTTGCACGTCGCTGCTCCTTACTGACAGCCTCCTTTTCGGTGGCCATTTTTTCCTGCCCTTTATCGTCTGGAAACAGAGTCAGCAAGTCAAAGTACAATGGTCAACAACGGTTACCTAGTAAGGCCTGGACTTTCTCGCTGGGACGAGACACTCGACCAGAACGCGTCAATTCATTCGCATAAGCAAAAGAGACATCGTCCGTGACTTTAGGCATTGGTGAGAAGTAGACAAAAGGTTTGAGTAAGATGAGAGATGAGTCGAATATACCAGGTCGCTGTGCGATGAGGGCCGTACTGAGGGTGCCAGGTTTATATAGGAAATCAGGCAGTCGCATGTTATGAGACTGAGTACAGTTTGTCCGGTGGCACAAGAGGGTCAACGTGATCGATGAGAAGAGAATACAATAATGACAAAGAATGAAAAACCTACCATGTGCTACAGGTGATCGCAACCGAACCGAACACCACCACACTCATTGAATTAACGCGCTACGTGTGATCACAACCGAACCGAACACCGCCGCATTCATTGAATTAATGCAGCTGGAGGGACCAGACCTGGCAAAAGAGCAGACCGGTGGTGGGGCATATCTGCGGGAAATGGAGCCAACACGTCCTTGATTATGTCTCAGAGTATGATTGGTTCGCTTTGGGGCTCAAGTCTTACCTGGAAGAGGGGATAGTTTGTCCATACTTTAGCGAGTAGCACAGGTAGGAGTTGGTAGCACGAGGGAAGGTCTGCAAAAGACGGATCTCATTTGCGTGTCAGTGCATGATTGGCTCGGTTCATGTGGGACGTACCTGGGTGGGACCAGTAGTGTAGAGATCATCATTCCCCGGTCACAGGGACATTATACGCTATGCATGTACGCGTCACCTGAGTATCCATTATCTCGGAGTCTGGACGTACCGCGCCATCCTCATACCATCCTATTCACTGCCAACTTCTTGAACTTGTCACCGGCCTTTTCTCTACACCATGCCCGCAACCAGGAACTCATGCGGTCATTGTGGACTCACTCTACCTACCCCTAGTGGTCTGCGCCGCCACATTGCACATTCACGAGCATGCCGCATGCATTGGGAGGCACAATTGGCCCGTCCCGTCACTGTACGTGCAGCAAGCTCTTTGTTTCAGGCAGGCCAGGGTCCTCCTGTGGAGCATGATCAGGGTTTGATGGACGAGCTGCACCATTACGATGGAGACGAGAACTCACCGCAACATCAACACGAGGACGCACCCGAAGAACTTGAAGATAGTGAGCCGATCACACAATACGCGCATGTGTTCAACGAGAAGCCCGTTGCTGAGACTCTCGGAATGGGCGAGACTAGCTTTGATAGGATGAAAGCTAGTCAGGAAGTGGCGGGAGGTGGGGACTACACACCTTTCATAGACAAGGAAGAGTGGGAACTGGCCGATTGGCTCATTAACAACGTGAACCAGGGGGCAACGGATACATTCCTAAAGCTTGGAATCGTCAGTATAAATTTTCACACATCGCAGTTGGGTCTTACCACTCAGTGATACAGACGAGGGAGCGCACCCGACCCAATTACAAAAACAAGAATGCCTTCTTGAAAATCGTCGACCAGCTACCCACCGGGCCCGAATGGAGCTGTGAGCTCATCAGAGCGCACGAAGATGCAGATGGACCAGCTGCAGATGAGGCCGGCGAGACTGATGAGACTGAAGAACTTGAGCTATGGATGCGTAACCCTATTGCCTGTGTTCAAGAACTGATTGGGAACCCCGCATTTAAAGAGGACATCGCATACGCACCTGAGAAGGTATATGCAGACATCGAAGGGAGGTCCCGTCGCTATGACGAGATGTGGACCAGTGACTGGTGGTGGGAAATGCAGGTGAGCGCAACAGTACACAAGAGAAATTAAAAAGACTGACTGGATGCCTGAAAGCACCGTTTGCCAGAAGGCGCTACCATAGCGCCGGTGATTCTCGCATCTGACAAGACACAATTGTCCCGTTTCAAGGGCGACAAGAATGCTTGGCCGGTTTATCTGAGCATTGGGAATATTTCAAAACATATTCGCCGTCAGCCATCTCGCCATGCCTCCGAGTCAATCCTGATAGGCTACCTACCTGCATCAAAGCTCGAGCTTGTTGACTCGGAGAATAGCTCTGTTGCTGGTCAACGACTCTTCCATTATTGTATGAAAAAACTGCTGGAACCATTGGTCGCCGCTGGTAAAAATGGAGTCAACATGGTGTGTGCTGATGGTCTGGTCCGTCGGGTATTCCCAATCGTGGCAGCTTACATTGGGGATCATCCGGAGCAATGTCTTGTCGCATGTTGCACACAGAACCATTGTCCCAAATGCCTTGTGCGCGCGGACGAGAGGGGAGTAAACCGGCAATTCCCGCCCCGGAACCAAACGGACACAATTCACACGCTCCATGCTCAAGCCTCGGGGCGTTACCCACCCGAGTTCATCGCTGAAGGCCTCCATCCTATTTTCTCCCCCTTTTGGGCTGACCTCCCTCACTGCGACATTTTCCTTGCCATCACCGCCGATATTTTACACCAACTTCATCAAGGTGTTTTCAAAGATCACCTCAAGAAATGGTGTTGTTCGCTCGCCGGCAAGAAAGACTTGGACGCACGCTTTCAGGCTATCCCTACTCATTCTGGCCAGCGCCATTTCAAGGACGGCATCTCTAAAATCAAGCAGTGGACTGGAGGCGAACACAAACAATTGCAGCATGTCTTCATCGGTGCCCTTGTAGGCGCAACCCCTCCTGAAGTCATCAAAGCTGCACGGCATCTTGTCGACTTCATCTATCTTGCACAATACCAGTCTCATACTGATGATACCCTCCATGCCCTCCAAGCGGCACTCGACGAGTTCCATGCGCAGAAGGAGGTTTTTATTTATCATGAATGCCGTGGGCATTTCAATTTTCCAAAACTTCATTCCTTGATACATTACGTTGACACCATCCGCTTGTTAGGAAGCCTCGATGGTCTTAACTCAGAGCATTCGGAACGCCTCCATATCGACTATGCCAAGAAGGCCTATGCGGCAAGCAATCAGAAGGACTACACGATTCAAATGACTCAGTGGCTACAGCGTCAAGAAGCCTTCATTCGCTTCAAGTCATTCCTTACTTGGCGAGGCCTCAGCATGCCCACTCTTCCTCATACCACTGACGCATCGCCCCGTGTACGATTTCACATCTCAAGTCGTCCTCACTTCGTCCAAAAGCCGGTCCAATATCTTGAAGAATACCACGCCGCCACGGGATTTATTGATGCTCTCCAGACTTTCCTCAACACTCTGCCCCTGCACAGTCGTCGTTTTCACCAACCTAACCGCCATGACCGGTTCGACTGCTTCAAAATGGTCACTTTGCATCTGCTGCCCTGTGTGCATATGACGAGCACCGACCATGCAAGGGTCCACGCCTACCCTCTCCGCTCAAACGGTCCTCGCAAGCCCCCTACTCAAGCAAGGTTTGACACCGTCCTTGTTCGCGAAGATGTGGATTTAGAGCGCCGTGGAGGCTTTCACGGTACGTGCGCTCTCATTATAAAACGACCTTCAATGACTGTCACCTAGGTTTGCGTGTAGCTCAGGTTTGCGTGTTATTCAAACTGCCTCCCCATCTTGGCGATTACCCCATCCCACTGGCATACATCCACTGGTTCAAGCCGCTGCGCCAGTTTGACAACACTGTAGGGATGTTCAACTTCGGCCGCTCAACACGCCAGCATCATGCGCATGCTGCCATCATCCCGGTCGATCGTCTGATTCAAGTCTGTCATCTCATTCCCAAGTACCCCAGTGGCCCCGTGCATCCTCGTTGGATCCAGGGCCATGCTCTGGAGGATGCCACTTCCTTTTACCTAAATCGCTACATTGACTACCGTCTCTTCCAGCGCTACAGGGATCACTTCAGCGAGACTTGACAGATGATTTGGATTTGATGGGGCACGGGGAGGTGGGGAGTAAGTGATCAGTCCCCACGTTGCTATTCTCACTCGCACTCATGTTTGCATATATTTTTTTTGCCAGACGGTTCGGCATTGGGTGGGCAGTGGGAAAGAGGTGACCAGCTTTCTCTTTTGTGCGGTTGACGCTCATGTTATTCACCTAGATTTTTCAGCATCGATCGGGCAGCAAAGGAAATGGAGCAGGGGGTAGGCGAGTGGGTCTGAGCACGGTTTGTCAGTAGATGCTCTTGTGCTATTCCTTGAGCAATTGAATGCGTGTATGGCTTCATCTCTCGCATTGGGCTCATCACTACATATCATGTTGTGTCACCTAACTTTAGTATGTAGTTAATGGTTTTTTCTATTCGTGCTACATATTTTTTGCGGGTGCCATGAGTCCTATGTAACTGAGTTGAAAGAATGTATTGAATGGCTGTCGGTATGTAGCTCTATGTAAGCTACCGGTACTACCCACATGGGTTGTGTGCTACTGTACAAAAACAAGGTTTCCTGATGTACCATGCAAACACCGCGCAAGTGATGCGAAACAGGTCGATTTGGAGAAGAGAGGAGAAGAGGGTGGGACATATACCATGCACACACGTCCATGTAAGGTCAATTTGATGTGCGACAGCGGCGGCCTGCGAAGTCAGTCAAGAACATGATATGCAATGATGGGCCCAACACGAGACACGAGAAGGATAGATGGGGGAACTTACGTGATTCCAGCTGCTTTCCACCACGCTCGACCCTTTCGTGACAAGTTCCGCCGACATCGATGTCATTTTTGGTTAGGATGCATATGGATGGCGCACAGCAAGTGGACATGGAGGGAGCAATGAGGCATCATGCATACGTGTGTAGGCACCGCAGCATCCTGTGAGGTGGTCAAAAACATGACCTATGTAGTGATGGGCACGATGTGAGGCATGAAGTGAGAGATAGATACGAAGAAAACTTACGTGATTCCTCCTGGGTTCCTCACATTCGATCCTTCCATCGACTTTGATCACGTTTTCGAGTTGGGCATGTACAAGAGGCAGGGATTGGGGATCATGACGAGGGCATGGGGACGAGCAAGATGAGAAAGCAGAGGGTGGGTGGCATTGGGCATGAACTCAAGGATGATGATGAAAGTGGTGAGGTGCACCTTAAGAGCACGAAAAGTGTGAGTAGGAATGCGCGAAGTAGATACTAACGACTCACTAGCATGCGATCTCGAAGGCATGGTGATCTACGTACTTGTTTACATAGAACATACGAAATGCATCATAGCAGTTATGGGGCTTGATGTTGCGGGATATGTGGTTCAATCCATACACAGGTATTAGATGGGCAGCACGGTAGATGGAGTCCAGGCGTATCACGGAATAGTAAGGTGACCGGTTTGGGAGATAGGCAGGACGGACCATCCACATTCCAGTATCTTCATCCGGGGATTCGCCGACTTTGTCAAACCATCGGATTATAGCGCAAGAAAAATGCCTCCCATCTCGGCAAGTGAAGGCAAAGAATGCGAAAACACGTGCAATGTCAAATGCTCGCATGTCCGTCACCTCTGGATTGTCCATGTTCGTGGTAACAAAGACACAATCTCTCCGACCTCCTTCTTTCCTCCAGACTGGCGTGGATCGAATAAACTCCTTTTGCATCCCTCCAATACCACTCAAATCGCTAGGTGAAAAAAAGCGGGCGCATGCTGAGTTGTACACATTTATACGCCCATCATGGCGTGGACACTCTGAGAGGTGGACTTCTGTGGGATTGCGGGCATCCTCAGGGTTGTACTCGGCAAAGAGGAAACGTCGCGTCAGGTCGACCAAATTAGGAACCCCTATTTCAACTGCCAACGCAGACAAGGTACGTGAGCGACGGTGTTCTAGAATACTGCCTGAGCAAAGGTGGCCGAAATATCAAATTCAAACTAACTTACGTGGCGTGCGTGACAACTTCACACCTATTGAAAGGTTGCCAACCGCTTGGTCTGGCACGGGAACGTCATCATCACCGAGAGTGCTTGCACCTTCCTGAGGTACGTTCAAGTCTCCGTCGTTGTGTGTGTCATCCGAGTCGGACTCAGCAGCCATCATTCGGGCTAGAAATAAATCATACTGAATTATACTAAGTAGATTGATACATACCAAGTGTATCAACTGCGGATGAGAGACAATTATTTTCCAGCATCTTCCGATTTTCGAAGTCCACGCGAGCAGCAGCGAGCTTGTCCAGGCGCTGGTTTGTTTGCAGTATTTGACCGAGCGCTTGAAATTTGCTTGAACGTCGCCAGGGCTCTTTTACAGCCTTGATGTGTTTGCATTCCGTGATGGATGAGCACAGTCCGTTTGGTGCACCGAAAAGGCGGATGAGTGAAGGGTAGTGTTTTGCGGCATGTTGCCGCGGTAGTGAGAACGTGGTGACAACCTGATTATTGCCAGACATGAAGATGTCTCGATACCGGTGAAATCGAGAAAGTGCATCCTCGATCTCCTGAAGCGCCTTTGTGGATATGATGTGCCGACGAACCAGGTAGCAGAACTCTAGCAGCGCACGGAGTGTGCGCACGATTTCCGTGGGTACAAAGCCTTTGATGGCGGCAATATAAACCTAATAGATATTAGATAGATGTAAGTCATGGAATGGAACTATTACCTTCATCAATGCTTTTGAATCGTCCCCAGTCCACTGCTTAAAGCGCCGACCCTGAGGGAAACGTCGTAGCCCAGCGAATGGTGCGACTACCACAATACTTGATGGAGAAACAAAGTTAGCTTGATAATTGCTATTGAATTGTCTCACTAACCGGCGATCGATCTCATCCATAATCCGATTGGCCTCTCTCTTTGTGTGATTAGTAGAGATATACGCGCAAATCCAGTCGACCAAGTGATCCTTGAAGCAGCCTTTAATAAGTTGATGAAGAATGTCAGGGGCGATCAGCTGATGGATGTCAGCACGCGGAAAGTCGTTCGTAAATGGCTGAAGGGGAAGAACATGAGTAGTGACTCTCTAAAGCAAGCAAAGAAAATGACCACTAGTTCCCCAACAACGCCAAAATCAGTCCACATTTCATCTATGTCACCGTTTTCAAAAAGCGCCTGGTTGAATTCACGGGTACGGTCAAGGGCATCTTCATCCAGATTGCCCTTTGGGGCACAACATCTGTGAATTCCATAAAATAGTGACTATTGCAATAAACACATGACAAACCTTGCACACCAGCCACGCACGATACACGCAAGAAGGACTTGTTCTTCATAATCTGCGATATATGGGCCGAGACCATAGAGTGTGCGTCAGAAGTGTCCATCCCCATATTTTACGATTTCGGGGGTTTCCATGGCTGCCTTGAGGGGTTGGAGGATAAAAGACAGACTGTTATGAAACAATTGCCTGCGGAACAAACGAAAATCCGAGTCAGAGGAGTGCTCGTTCGTGGCTAGAAAATTGAGATATTCAGTGACACTGGATGGGAAGGAAAGAAAGGAGGGAGAAGGGAAATGACATACTTTTCGGTATTGCTAGGAAACCGATCAGTACAACCGCATCACGGTGGGCACGGCAGACATTGTTCCGCACATTACCAACTGATAGATACAGTGGGTAATACTCGTTGTTGCCGGTGGCAACAGAGACCATGGTCTTATCGCTACCTAGAATAATTGGCACAAATGTGCTGCCAATGGTAGTCTCGTCTTCCGTAACAATCGTGTCCTACAAATAACCTGTTAGCGAACTCAGAATGAGAAACAAACTGAAACGCACCGCTTGTTCCCATGCCCAGTCGCCCGACATAAAGTCCTTATATTGTCGACTTCGATCTTGTGTTGAATACTCCTCAAAAGGACACAAGTCGATGTCGTTTGTGAAGTTCGGGTTACCGAGGATTTTATGGACAACGTGCCGAGGGTCACGGAACCATACGTCATACTTCTTGCGCTTCCAATCGGGAGCTTGATCAACATCAGGGACTTCACCGTTATAGTACGCAGAAAAGCATTGCCATTTTACATCTCCAACGACTGTGGCATTGATGACCTTGTGTAGATGGCTGTGGTTTCGGAATGGTGGCTCTGCACCGTGGGGATATAACGAAGCTGCCCAGAGGTCTAGAAGGGTGTCGATCTTGCTGGCCGACATATGACACTTGGTGTAAAGGAATTCGGCAGCTTCAAACTGGAGCTGGCTGGTGAAAGGGAACCAATCATCTTGGTTGTTGACTTGGGCGAGGGGTGGAGTGCCTGGAGGCAGGGGATTGCCATGCGCGTCGCACGGTAGAGCTGAAGGAGCTTAAAACAACCATTGGCCAGAAGGGAAAAAAAAACTTACCTGTAAGCTTGGGGTGATAACGGCGATAGTATTCATCCCGTTGGCCGTGGAACACCGTGTTCGTGCCACCGGCACCTTCAACATCATTGAAATCATCATCGAAGTTTTCATTCTCCCAATCATCCTCGTCGATTCTGACCAGTACACTTGAAGGAGCTGGAGAAGGTAGTGGCGAGGGTGACGAACGAGGTGGTGACGTGTCTTGTCGTCTTGGGGGGCTACAGGGTGGAGTGGGTGCAGGGTGAGCAGACCGAATATGTGCCATACGTCCTCCAAGAGACTTGAAAAAACGACGGCACCCAGGCTGCGTGCAGGGGATTCGAAGAACTTGCAAATGGTCCCGGCGAGGCATCTAGGAAGTGCATCGGGTCTATTGAAATGGTGGCGGGGTGAACTTAGCGGCTCCCAATGTTAGGTAACAATTCTGAGGCTACAAATTCCAGGCCATCAACTTTATAAGTTTGTCGCGCTTTCTTTTCGGACCACGAACTTTCAAGATGCACTCATTTTTTTTGTCCTCATGGAACAACCTCCATCTGCTGCACCTTCTGAGCTGAGACGTACTAGAGCTGGCAATGCTGAAAAGCGGCCGGGTCAGATACTGTACGACAGCGGTACAATCCAGAAACGTTGTACGAAAGCGGAGAAGGCTGCGGATGACCTTCGCCTCCAGAAGTCTAAAGCCGCCTTGCAGAAGACTGCGGACGAGCGCATTGAATGTCTGGCCCTAATCGACATGAAAGCCGAGGCCAAGGCAAACAAAGCGAAGGCGAAGCAGGCAATGTCTCCCCCTCCTCGACCTCAGCCCCGCATTGTCAGGAAACAAGAGACTACTGGGACTGATGATGGGGAAAAAGGAAAGAATCGTGAGACGGTAAGAAGTTCCTGTCTGCCTACTAATCCACATGGCAACTCACCTATTTCGGACAGAAGATCAGTCACCTGGGTGATGCGAGCGGAAAAGGAGTACGTCAAGTCTATACACACTGACTCGTATCAACACCGGGAAGCTCACCTTTTCTGATCAGAAGAACCCTCGTACGTCAGCTGGAGAAACTTCTGACGCGAATGAGAAGGTAATACTGTCCCCACCATATCAGCATTATGGCATACCGCATACGTAGCACAGGACTCACCTTCATCAGCAAACTGCTATTTTCAGTACAGAGTCTACAGACCATACAGTCATTCTACATCTTGCTACAGTGTGCTTCAACCCAGCTCAGTGCTTCAGACCACCCAGGAATCTTCAATGATCTACACAGCCAATTACATAATGTCGCTAACCTTCAAAGTTCTCAGGCTTATGTAATAATGCCAGTCATATATCACAGCATTTGATAATCACGACACTATTAGTAATCATGCACGTTACAAGCAGATTTTCAGACCTACAATTGAAACAGCTACATAAGTAATAAAACCGAGGGTCCTAACCATATTCACTACAACTCAGCTATCACCTTGAATTGCCTTCGTGTCTTCATATTCCTGCCAGTGTTCATGCCCTCTCGATTGACACAACCTCATCAGATACCCGGGCCACTCTTGTGCTCTTGGCTGTGTCAGGCGGCTCTGGATGTTCATCTGGGCAATTGCATCGGCATGAACCTCAAACGTAGCCTTAAACCAACGTAAGCATAAGTCGAGAACAATGGGCTGTGGATCACGGACTCGGGTTGCTCGGGATATCCATATCAGGCATCATGTATGGCGAGGCCAATCCAGTCTGAGGTCATGGAAAAATAGAGGCAAAGATGAAGGAACAGTGGAAGCTTGGCAAAATCTCAACGCTCCTAGTCGTCAGAGGCGAAGGTGACATGACGAAGAATTTCTCAGCATCATCACCATCCACGTTAAACTTAGGTGTGCTCAAACATGCATCAGTAGAGACACGCAGAATAGGCCAATTGAGGGTATGCAAGGCAGGATTTGGGGACCAGCTGGAGGACGCGTCAGAGATTGTGGGATAAGATCCTGGGGTTGAACGAACATGATCACCTCAATGCTGTACAGCGTCGCCATCACCATAGTCCATATCCAATGTTGACGTCGCGAGTGCCATCATTGAGGACAACCAGTAGCTGGCTATATGTGGAAGTAGAAAGAGAGATTACATGTTAGCAGTGATAACCAATCCGTGCAAAGAAGCTTACTTGATAAAAGAGGGACATAACTTTCGTCCTGGCTCACATAGTGCCACTTAAGCGCAATGAGTTTCCTTTGAATCAGGGCAAATCTGGCAACGTTGCCGGCGTGTCGTTTAAATTAGGAGTCAGAACCCAAGTCGGTCGAAAATGGCGCGAGGGCAAGCTTATGTGCATTGATGGGTTGGCGATCTGCAGGTTCCTATCACCCTTGAGTCCCATAGATTTCGCACCACCTTCAAGGCAGGAGTGAGACGGTGACGGCGTCCTTGACGGTGACGACGTGTAGTACTGCTGCGAATTGTTAAATCAAGCCCAGACGAAAAAGGTACGAAACTTATGACTTGCCTTTCTGGCATTACAAATGGAAGGCTTTTCCCCGGGTGGTTCGACGGCGACAGGTGTCAGTGGAGAGAACACGTCTTCGACGGCGAGGACTTCAACACCGAGCATGTAGCAAACTTTGGCTGTTTCGTTTTGCGGCTCTCGAACTTCATACTGCCCGTCTTGTAATTCGGTGCACGCGACGCTACA
Source organism: Chiua aff. virens (assembly GCA_038094695.1). Lineage (NCBI taxonomy): Eukaryota > Fungi > Basidiomycota > Agaricomycetes > Boletales > Boletaceae > Chiua > Chiua aff. virens. The sequence continues at coordinate 15,471 of JBBPUM010000136.1, forward strand.
GCAGGTACAGGAGACGCTGCGCAGTCAGCACATTAGGAGCCTCGTATCTCAGGACGGCACATACCAGCTAGAGATGCCACCCCCGATGTAAAGCCACCCCCAGCACCAGTCCCGAAAGGTGGTTGCACACCTCTGCTACTCCCGTCGTTGCACGTCCAACGGGCTCGGAGTTTGAGCTCCTCTTTCGCCTTGGCTTCCTTGTTCTGTGGTCAATCATGCGTGAACCACACATGGATGGATATGCAGAGCGCATTCGCGATGCTTACCCGTATAATGACCTCCTTTATCTCTCCTCATGCAACTCCATCTCTAGAATGCTCCAGACTCACATTAGGCTGACGTGCTCCCAAGCTCACGATCTCATCAAAGACACATAGAAGCTCGATCGATTGTCTGCGAATCTCGTGTTCCTCCATGCCTCTACACAAATCGGATACAACACGGGAAAAGAGATGCTAACGCAGTGATGAGGACGTGGGGGGCTTCGAGCGGTTGGTAGACATAACGGATTTAAGCAGCTTCGACGGAAGTACGTTGGCGGAAACGACGTTTGAGAGGAGGTGTGCAAATATCCGATTCTGGTGCATGTCATGAGATGGAATTGACGCGACAGGACAGCTGATGGAAAGGTTCAGTTGACTCGCCGCCGGCGAAAAAAGTGTCGGACCGTACCTTTACCGCACTCGGTGCATATCGAGGCTGAAAGCACTATCTGAACACATCCAATGTAAACATCATATCGAAATAGAAGTCTCATACGCACCGTCTTGCTTAGTTGTCGAAGTGACTTAGATGGCAGTGCGCGCAAACGTGTCTTCCATAAGCACCACGTGACTCTACTGATTATCGTCCAAGAACTCCGAGTCAAGCTAGAGCCTGAGCAAGAATTAGTGAGCTCTTCTAGTCAACGGTCTCGGAGAAACTATCCGAAATTCAGGTGAGTTGCCTGCGTCCAAGCTTCGGCGGGCCTCTTTACAATTGCCCTCTATAATATGTCCCCATATCGATTAATTTTATCCAGACGCCGGTCCCAGTCGGCTACCCATGTCTCGCAAGTCACCTGGTACGTATCCAACGTCGGCACGACATGTCCAGCCCCGAGGCACAGTATCATATCCCTTCCGAGAGCCACCGTTCCGCTTGTGAATGATGTCGCCGACAGAACGTGCACAGAAACGTGCGTATCAAGGGCCGGTGGCATCCGAACTACGTTTTGCGTCATTCGCAATGAAGAACAGCACGTTGAGTCGCGGGAGGCTTAGTGTCAGAACGTGTCAAGGAGAGGAGATGGTTGGGTGCCCTCAGGGTGGGCGTGTCCAGAGGTATCTGCGGTGATTCCATCTGAGTCATGCTCATTGTTCACGATATCTTCCTCCACGTCAGCGCCGCCATTTATCACTCATGGAAATGAGCCTCGCATTCCTCCGTGGACCTGTTTCAAAACGGCCATTGCCCACACATATGCGCAGCTACATATGTTTGCTCGAGGATGTCCCCAACTCGTCTCGCATTCAGCGTCAATGCTGCACTCCTCAACCGTGCTATCTTACGTCGCTACGAAGTCAGTTCCCGGCCTTCCTGAATCGAAGCCGTTGAGAACCGAAGCGCGTTCCGAGCTGGATGAGTCAGTCAGGATAGTGCAGAGGTATTCCATACGAGGCCTAGAGCACGTATGGTTTCGTGTCAAGTAGGAGGAATAATGTGTCGTTGGAACGGATACCTAGATAACACATGTAAACAGCATTCGCATAAGCATCGAAGCAAAGTCGAATGTGACAACTACAAAAAGTGTGAAAACGCGTAGTATTGATCCTTTGTAAAATATTTGTTGAGGAAAAACGTAGGGGAATGATGTGTGCTGTTCGATTTTGTGAAGTTAGGCGGTGCCTTTGCCCCAAAGCAGGGAATAATGCTGACAAGTTCTCTAATCTGGGTCAGAGGAACGATTTCCCCCAACGGCTGACCATTAGACCGTACTGCACGTCTGATGACAGGCATTTGCGTGTCTCTGTCAATACAACTACCGTTCAGCTGTGGGACATAGTCAAACCGCTGAATATAGGCCAGAAAACGATCATTCCCAAGATTTCCACATGGAAGTGGTCGCAACACAAGCTGGAGTTCAGCAACTTTGTGGCCTAGTAAGAACACGAAAATCAGTGACAACATGAATACATAAACCTCGCGGCGTACCTTCGAGCCCACTCTGAGGCCACTGGTGATTTCCATCAGTGCAGACTAAGACCGCATCCCGTCGTCCGTACGCCCAATCCTTATCGGGAGGTGTTGCGTTAACTGTTTGCGGTGGCAGTAGGGAACTAGAATCGTGGAATGATGGCCGCTGTAACTGAACCTTGAACCACACTTGAATATGCTTGAAAGGAAGGGGAACGTCAGCGGCTGCACGGCGAGGCCCTCCAACCGGATGGATTGCTTGGCTGCCTTGCCTTTCACGCTCAAAATAGTCAGCAAGAGCTGGACGGAGGTCTGGAATACGGAATTGTTCAGCAACGTCGTCGATCAGAGTGCGCGTCATCGAGGGATTGTAGCCGACACCGAAAGCGACAGAACCAGAGATAAAGGCACGAAGGGGACGTGGTGTGTGAGGATTAATATTTGCTGATAACTGTTCTGCTCTGAGAAACAGATTACTGGAAGACCGTCGTGGACGATCTGTGAGAAGGATTTTGTCGCCGTCGCCGTCGTCGTCATCATCGTCGGACCCCTGCATATCTTCTCTGAGGTCTTCTCTGTTATCACAAACTTTGTTTGCCTCCGAGATTCGCAGTGTAGTAGCAATTTGGAAGCGCCTACACTTTTCGGTACGATCAAGGGTTCGACATATTTGTGGGTTGTAATCATTATTGTTCGTGTTTCGCGACGGTCTCTTGATTTCCATGATGTGTGCGTGCTCAGTAAGATCCGCGGACCACTGGAATATTGGACCGTTGGCGCGGATGCTTGGTACCACACTCTGCATCAGCTCAAGCTTTGGAATGAACCAATTATCAATTGGCTTCTTCTTGCCTCTGCGTGCACCTGCAGCGACGATGGCATCTTTGTGAGCATGAAATTCGGCTAGTGCGTCCTCCATTCGAGTACACCCGTTCTCGCTAATCACTGGGCACAAAGCCATGTAGCGGAAGTCCATAAGTGCTCGAATAGCAATGACAACACCATGCGGAGCGGCACCAGAAATAATGCCAACCACGTAACGTTCCATGTGTCGATGCTCCTTCCCAGTGACTTGCTTAGCGCGCGATATACCCTCACGGAAGTGACGGTAACCTGTGATCGGTTGGAGAACAGAAAATCGAAAATCGATTTCTTCTGCACCGACGATGTGAGTGCACCACTTGATATCGTGATCTCCGAATTCCTTATGAAAATGATGGAGGGATTCGGGGCCTAGAAAATTAGCAGGTTGTGCGAGAGGGTAGTCCCTCCAGAATGGTCGATCAACCCCGCTGAGGCGATATTCTCCACATTGTTTGAAATACTCCTCGATATCGTTTGGATTGGCGGCGACACTCGCAAGCTGGCGCAGCGTTTGTTCGGCCGTGCGGGGGGGATGTCGAAAACTATCCCCAAACTGCGTATACTTGGCCATCGTGAATGGTGATGTCTTGTTGCGAACGATAGCAATCATACGCGCTTCCGGCGTATCCACTATATAGCTTGCAAGTGGTGTGAAGCAATACCGACGAATTCCGAGAGGATCTGACATCATTACACCCAATGCAGCAGCGGTTTTAAGTGGGGCGAGGACAATATCCAGGCATTGATGGATGAGACGTTCTTCCAGGACGCCGCGCATCCGTCGCTTGATATGTATGAATTTCGGAACGGGAAGAAGTGCTGCAAGTAAAAAAGCATTCGAAGAATACTTAAGTCGGACGGAGGAGTGAATATTGGCGAGACTAATTAAGAGAGGGTGGGCGATACGATCACCTGTCAAGGCTGAAATATTTGTCTTGTCTGAGGACAAGACAACACCAAGGACTGTTGCACCATCAGGGACGCATGACTAGGTAGATGTTTAGATGAACGAAGGTCAGTAGGAAGCTTGCAACATACCTGCATCCTCCAGGCGGCATCACATGTCATCCATTCAGTGTATATTCGTACGAGGCAGTCCGCCGTTTGGTATACTTTCCGTGGAACCAGATCAATTTTGTCACGAAAAATAGGGTTACCAAAGAGTGATTCGAGGAGTTCGACAGGATCACGCCAGTATAACCAGACGGGAGTTTTTGTGGCGTGCATCGTTATAATTTGCTGACATTTCCATTGAGGACCCGGGGGGAGGAGTTCCGCACGGCGGCCACGAAGCTCCTTGGCTGTGCGAAAGGACAACGGTAATGTCTTGATCTGCAGAAAGTTCAGTTCGAACGGATCACTATAGTGAATCAATACTGTACCCAGTCCAGAGACAGAAACCGGTCAATAGAATCCATACTGAGACCCGAGGCAAGTAAGTAACGTCCAATTTGCCAGTCCTCCTTCCCAGAGAAAGGATAAAAAAGATTAGACTTCCTTTCATTGGCGAATCGATCACTGTCGAAAAGATCCATGAAAGTCTTCCCTCCGCTGTATCCGGTCGCTGCCCCCAAAAACCTGTCGGCCGCTTCTTCCCCACGTCGCTCCACGTTCTCTGCTTCATAAACAGAATTCGAGTCCACGTCCATGTCCAAATTATTGTCGACTTCTGCGCGGAATATTGGATCAGAATCATCCCCGCCCATTCTGTGAGCACTCAAGTAGTCATCGTTGTCTGATGGCGTCGTGATTTGGACAAGGTCGTGAATCGTATCCAAGCAGGACGTCCGTGGTTGACTAAGGTGGCGAGTGACGCCGGAGGCACTTTTGTAGTACTTTCCGCAGTTTGGACATGAAGGCATGGACGTCAATGTTTCAACTTGTCAAGGTGCCTGGGAAATTCCCTTCAAGGCTTTTACCATGGCATCGGTAACTAGACCTAGAAAGCAAAATCCTAACCTTGCTGGCTCCTCTGCGTCATCTTCCTCGTCACACGAATCTCGACTGCATTTCCCTCGTCGCTCAGGGATTTCACGGTCTGCGCGTCATTTTATGTCGAGTACCAGCACGACCGTTGGCCCCGAAGGACGGGGACATCAGAATTCACATATGTCAGTGAGCCTACTTGATGATCATGCTAGGTCTGAGGAGGTGAGAGGATCTATAGCGTATTTGTAAATACATTCCTCATCCAGTATTTGAAGGACACTTTACTATCCCTCACTGGCGACTCAGATGTTGATGGTAGTGCTGACACCGAAACCGAATGTGAGGAAGCAATGCTTGTCTTAGCGGCGGCCCGGGCGAAGAGGAAAGTGCAACAAGCACAAAAACATTTGGTAGACTGCGCTCTTGAGGAACACACCGCCCTCATTAAACTGTACCGATGTCGCGCAGAGAGGGCTGAAAAGCTACTGGAAACTGCTGATATGAATATTGGCCGGATCCGGAATAACATAAGAAGCAGAAACCTTCCCCTTGGTGAGTAATCGTGTCCGAAGCTCCCCTCACGCCAGCTAACTTACAGTTTTGTGTCCTCGCAGCCATGTAGCCCAACGTACCAAACATTGATGTGGTATATACAGTACATGTCTATCTGCACGAGTTATTTGTGTATGTCACAGTAATCGAGATCGTTCTATGTTTAGTCTGATGCCTGAGATCGTTACCGAAGTAGTCAAGGTGACCCTGATGACATTAGCAGGAAGACAGGTTCAACTACCATGACAGTTTCGTCATTCAAAGACTTCCGTCTTGGAAACTGTCATCGCGGAGGTCTAGTGGTGACCGGTGACATCGCTCCAGTATTATGGAGCGACTTGGACCCAACAACATTGAACTTTCTCATGTATACACCTCATTGTCGACATCAAACGCGCCTGTCTCCGAGCACCTGATACACTTTACACTGGCAATCAGTTCGGACAGTGTAAACTCTGTCAGTACATACATTTCGTCGCCTAATATCAACAATAGATCCCCATCGGTGATTTCCCGCGGAGGCGATTTCTGCCCACTATTCAACACAAATTAAATTCAATGATTATTATGAAGCAGACACAAGCTTTTTCAGAGGCCTGGTGAATAACGATCAGCTCGAGTCCCTGATGCTCCCGGGGAGGCTGGAATATGCGCCTTGGTCCCCGTATCAACAGTACGAGACTGCACTGTTATTCCTTTGCCGTTTCTTGCTGACAATTACTGCTCAACATCGACACACCGTCAATCACGAGCTTTCTCCTTCCATTTCTAAACTTCTCCGTGAACGAACGCAACTGCGAATGTATCATGTGCACATCCCACGGACAGACATCCGATGCATCGGGCTCGACGCATCGGCACAGGCTTCCTACGTTGTCTAAGTTGAATAGTTTATCGATAACCTACCCAAGGGATTTACCGCGGTCGTTGGGTGGTTTGTCCCGCGGACGGTCTGACACTGTTGACGCACAATCTGTCAGGCCATGAAGGACCAGGTTGATAGTATCACGTACACGTCCCCATTAGTACCCCGAGTTGTTCGGCTCTGAGGTGTCATTGGTCAGCAACTGCACACAGGAATCCCGACCCCGCTGTGATACATTGGCATCACATGCTGAATTATTCAACCCGTTTTAAACGTTGTCGAACACGGGTTCCCGAGTGGGCGCATGGTGCACATCGATTGGAGCGTCTGGATGGTGATAAGGTCGGACGAGGACGATGCGTCGGAATGTTGGCCTTCTCTTGGCGCTCGTCGAGTGGAGGTTTTCTGTACGACAACAAAACATAGGCTTTAGCTTCGTCACATCATTGGTGACGGATCACTAACCAAGTATCGGGGAATGTTTTAAGGCTCCGAAGTACGTTGTTAAACATACTATGTTTCTCGAGTTGGGTCAGTGCGTCAAAGATTGACACCAAATGCTTCCAGTATGATCAAGCGAGACTCTGCTTTCAGCTTCATATCCATCAATTTCGTCAGCTCCCAGTAAATCAGTAGACCGTCAAGTTGGCCTTTGTTCGTCTTGTAGGGCATCCCGTACTTATATGATCTAGAAATCCTGACTTGTTTGAATACGAACGCACCGAATCACGGTTTGCTATTTGCGACAGTTGGAATATGTAGAGGTGGCTTTCAAAGTATGTCATGAACGCCAGATGAGGAATTGAGCTGAGAAGCGATGAACACGGAACCGACCTGCGTTCAGGTTGGATGGCAGTTATGCAAATAAAATGATAAGCGAAGAGAGGGAAAACGCACATTTAATTCCTGTCGTTGAACATTCCTGGACCTACTCAAGTTTTGCGGTACGTTGAAGGCGCCATTCGTTTGTCTTTCACCTAGCGTGTTCATGACTAACATGCCCGACACATGAGCGTGTTACGCGGCATGCCGTGACCACGCAGAGGTAAGATCCATCTTGAAACTCTACCCCGTTCGCAAATTTTCATAAAACGCTCGTTCCCGAGTTCCTGGCCACTAGGGATGTACATTACATAGGGATACCTGTAATAGTCACGGTACCACTTACCTGGTTCAACCGGAGATGTTTCGGTGTAGATGTGGAGATAGACTGATTAGCAGCGTAACATTGCAAAGGATGATTGAATCTGAGAAACACGCGGAACGAAACACCCACGAATGAGGATCAATACAATAAGACATGCTCGTGTAATAATGAGCTTCACCGAGTCACTTCGCTACCCAATCTCTGTTGTATGGAATGTCGTAGTAAGCTCAATTGCTACCAGCCTACCACGAAAGATCAGGATCACTTCACTCGGAAAAAGGAGTCTCGTAAACGTACTGTTGGCAAGGCTTTAGACTAATGATGCTTCAATGAAGTCACTAGTTTGGACCGCTAAAAGTGTTCAGCAAGACCAAGACACCAGGTGGGTCGACGACTCTAAATATAGGGAACCAGATGTGGGAATAATAACTGTATGGAACCTGTGGTACACAGGTGGGAACTATTTTCACACGGCACAAAATGATACTTGGACAAATTGCGTGCTACTCTTATCTACCTAATTTGACTGGTCTGCGCAGCTTGCCCCTTGGTGCTTCCCTCGTGCAGACTTTGATTCAGCTCGGCCCGGAGGTCACGAGCGATGTTGATACCGTCCGTGCGCTCCTTCTCCGATGCCACCACTGGATGCCCAAGTCATCGAAATCGTATCAAGTTTGGCACGACTTGCGGCTGAGGGTACGGCTTTGTGTGGCGTTGGGGCTTTGGTGAGGACTTAAGTTGGGCAGCTTCGTAAGTTTCAATTTTGGGACTGTGGTATCCTTTGCCGTTGACACGTTTGCAGCCGCGGCGCGTGAACCTCAACTGGGCCAACGTTATCAAGGCATTTGACTGGCCAGATCGTCATGGGGTAGATACGGCGACACTGAAGTTGTTGATCGCCATCCTTCTCAATTGTCCCCGAAGTTCCAATCCACATGCGGTTGTTGGGTTTTTGGGAGTATGGGGGAATTCATTGTACCAATTGAAGCTTCTCGATGCCCTTTTATCCTTGCCCGCGGACACCTTCCATTTCGTGTCACTGCCTGGCCACAAGATTGTCACTGTAGAAGATGTGGCAACTGCGAGTCAAACGATCAAGTCACTGGCCGCCAAGGTCCAGGGACACGTGGAATTCTCTCGATCTTTTTGAGGTGCTCGTGCGACTTGCGGATTCAAACGGTGGCGGACATTCGGAATTATGTACGTGATATACTGGACAAGGCATTGAAGATTAGCGCAGAACTGGTACATATAGGTCTGCTTCAGGTTCCGGTAGGTCATTTTCTCATCTCGAGTATTCTCGCAGCTCATGGCTATGTTTCTCATAGGTCACCCGAACCATCAACTTGTCTTCCTGCGGTTGTGGCAAATTGGTCTCGCATATCTTCTCAGCGCTTTCCGTGATTTTTATGAGAGCCCTCTCAATATTAGTCGGATTTTGGATGTCGCACAGGACCCTAAGGTGAGAGACCACAATCTTTTAGCATCCATTTCCCTCGTCTAACTTGCTATCCAAGATCCTGGAACATCTCTTGGACTCACGCCCCTTTACCTTTGCTCTTGACGTCGCTGCCCCGGCTTCCCGACGAGAATACTTAACTTGGGCGAGTGGCTCGCTAACAATGTCACTGCCCACGGCACTGGGTTCCTTCGCTCCATGATCTATTTCCTGGAAATCAAGATGGCGAGCGAAAAAGTGTCAAGAATGTCAGATCCTGCAGTGGACAGTCACACTATGCCTCTAAACCCTCAAACTATTTCCATCTTCCTTCATACCCTTCGAAACAAGTTCGTGATTCACTTCTATATTCCGAAATACGCCGACATGATGTTTAATAGCTCCGCCAAAATGCCCCGCGAAGATATAGATTACTGCCTGGAAGTCCGTAATACTTGTCTCCATGTACGACCCAGAAGACTAGCAGAGAAGGACGAGATCTGGGAGACAAATCCTGCAGGATACCATCATACAATTTATCTGGTTGTATACGACACAGCCCCCTTGAAGCCGGTAAGAAGTTCCAAATTGTATCTACATGGCACATACTCCTCCTGAAGACCGACAGTATTTGTAGACACGACCTATCTCAACTTGGGAATTAGCTCGACAAAGGGTACGATGACAAGTTTTGAGTGCTTGTCGTGTTGAATTCAGACGTGCCTAGCCTACGTCGTGCACTAGTCAGCACCAGACTAGGACGCGTAACATTGGTCACATCGCGTATATTGCCGAAACTACCTGTGTCGTGTTGGATGACACGACCGCGCGATCTGATGTGAGCCGCCCAACATTGTGCAAGAAACGTCTACCACACGTCCTGATAGGCCGTGTGTGAAGTCGTGCCCTCCTGTTTGTGCGTCCTCACATCATCCTCTTGGGCACGCAAATGCTAGAATACTTGATCTTTGCCAGTGTCCCTAGCGAGGATCCCAATTGGAAGGAAATGGGATAGGTTATGCTGTTCATGTTCTGCGTGGATGGAGGCTTGACAAAGTAAATGTAACTGCCATACATGAAAATCCACTTGAACCGCTTTGTGACGAAAACAAGGGTGAGCATTTACAGCGTGATCAGTGTGGCCTTTGAGTGGAACCAGCCAGAGGCGCATAACCAGCAAACAAAAACCACACTGATTCCAATTAGACAAGAGCACGGAGGTCAAATCAAGTGACAGTACCTTGAATCAGAGGATCAGCACCATCCCCTCCTATGCTGTAGTAGAAACAGGGTGCCAGTGCGTGTCTTGAGTACATGCCTCAAGCCTCGAGGAGAGAAGTTGTGCCAGTGACGTACTCGGAGTCGGAGTCTGTGTTGGCCCTGTTTCTGATCAGTACGAATAATCGCTAGTATGCGCCACATTTCGTATCAAAACCATTCGTGCGGGCCAGTGTATTACTTAAGCTGAACTTAATGATAGTATGCATGAACGATTGAATCGTGTAGAATCACATATACCTATCGTACAACTTGTCAATCTAGACCGACGTATACTGGGGCAGACAGGATCTCTGAGAGGCCCAATTATATACAGTGTACGCCTCGAGTATTATTTTCGAGCCTGGCACGTTTCCCTATTCTCGGCCTCGGTTTCTTGTTCGGCTCTTCATTTGCGTGAATTCTGTTACCGACAGCTAGGTTAGTTAATATGCATCCAGCATTTTTGAGGGCTACAGTTTGATCGCGATGGCATGTAGGATTCAAGGCGATTGCAGCCACTGGTAGCTTGTTGAAGTACCCGTCTACGTGGCAATATGGGTGTGTACCGTCACCCGTACCGTCGGCTTGCTCGCTTAGCGATATGGGAAGCGACACTGGCTTGTTTACTAGTCTGCCAACTCAGAACTGCAATGCAGGCTTGTAACGTTACTGTTTCTGCAAGCTCTCCCCCAATCACAGCTCTCAAAATCAAGCCAAGCGAGCATTAGCGTCGCAGGGCCTATCACGGGGATACTTCTCGCTTAGGTGCTCTCAGAAAACCCTGACACCGGCCGGCCCGACGATAGGCTCCTCAATGCTCTCTTTTTCGACTCTCGCTTGCGGTGCGCGTCTGATATGCACAATATTATTACACGGGTACGTAATTCAAATTGCGTGGTCTGGGATCAGTAAATTCATTTCGCGTCAACCAGTAGGGTGTGCCAGTGTGTTCACATTTCTAATATCACCCAGAAAGCGTATTGATTCTACATTTATGACATAGGGCGTAGGCGGGAATAACGTCGAATGGTCTCACAGGCGGAGTGTCTCCCTCATATGGTCATCTTCCTGTGTATCACACCCAACTGTGACCGTATGTTTTTGGGGAAATCTCAAGGTGCGATTGATTTGAATGTCTATCGTACAACCCAGGCGCTGTGGAACCCGTTGGGGCACAATATTGGTGACTTCACTAACATTATATTCCAGGTGAACAAAGCTACGAGCGTGGATAATCTACTGCTGTCGACTGTCAAGTTCAAACATGAGACCTGGCATGTATGTGACACGGATTGACCCTGATGCTGGCGAAATTTGAACCCGACGTTCCTTTCAGCTAAACTAGGTATGGTTTCTGATCCTTATTCCGCCACTAGTGCTTCTCTCCTTTTTCCTTTCTCCACCGGTGGCTTCCTTGATTACGACTGACAGACAATGTGTCACAGGTACCAGGGACGGCGACAGCTCGACCTGTCTCTCCCGGGATTATTATCTCCGCATTTTTTATGGCCATTTCGTCGACACGGACGGAAGGACTATCTTATTGCACGGCGTGAACCTCTTGGTCCTTGAACGACTTTTTGTCGTCTGCAAAAGCGGGTGGAGAGAGCCTCATCTGATACCCCCTTATTCGTGAAGTGCTCGAACACAACGCTTTGTGAGTACTAAGTGGCTGCTCTCCGTCACGCTTCTTTATATCGTTTCTGGTTAACGGACGTTATACTCATGAATTCGTGGACTACATCATCCATATCCTCTGAGTGCAAGGAACGTGGATTCAAAGTTTATATGGATACCACCAGAGTGTCGTAAGTACCCTTTCATATTCTGATATACTCGTCCTTGATGTGTCTTAGCGATCACACTTCTAAGGCAGTTCTGGTGCCCCCTATTCGACTTTCCCAGCTCGTGGTATCGACCCAGAAGCGTTCATTCCCACCCAGGCCACTACATCAGCAAACTACTTTGTTCTGGACATTGCTGGACAGCACTGGACAAAGTACAAGCACCCCAGACAGGTCCATTCTGGAGAGCACTGGAAAGCTCTATCCAGTTGATCTGTAAGCTGTGGCAAGCT
>JBBPUM010000137.1:0-27737 GCA_038094695.1 Chiua aff. virens
AGATCGCGGCTGAAATAGCAGGCGAGAAGGATACAAAGTGAGTGCGGGACTTTGCGGGTGTTGATGCGGTTGCTCGTGTGAAGTTTCCGGGTAACGTGTGTCCACCCTGTCATCCATGCTTCAGTGCCGACTTCCTCGAGAGGAGACAATTCCTTACCGTGAATTGGACACGTCGCACGACATGGAGAGCGTATCCTATTGCCCTCTTCCATCTGCGTTTGACGAGTGGCACGTCATCAGGGAATGCCCAACCCTCCACTGGACGGCACATCTGAAGCCTCTCCTCGATAGAGGAAGGACGCGGGTCGAATGAGGTTGATAGTGTCTGGAAAAATGTGCGTAGAATAGTGCTTGTCGAACATCCATCCGTGATGCAGTGATCGATCGGTAGAACAACATGGAAATCCTCTGGCCGATCTGTTTGGCTGAGTACATATACACGTGCAAGTAGTTTTGGAGATAGTGGCCGCGGTCCGTCTTTGTTCTCAGTGACAAATCGCTCAGCATCGTCGAACGATGAGACAGCACCGAAGGTCACCTCTTCCTCGCGAAGGAAGGTGATGTCTCGTTCCCGAACAACGAAATGGAGACCGTTGCCTTCTTCGAGGATTTGAGCTGCAATGAGCGGAAAACGTCGTTTCACGGATAGCCATGCGCGGCGCACATTCTGCGGAGCATAAATGCTCACGTCTTCCAGTCGCGGGGTGCGGAGGTGGATGTGCATCACAGTATCTGCCGCGCCGCTACAAGCACCATCCCAGTAGTAAGCTGTTTCCGTAGTTCCCAAGGGTCGTCGCCAAGAACGTTGGCCGGGGATTGCGTTTGTCTGGGTCCAGACGGTTTTTTCCAGGGAACTTGGAAAACCAGCTAATGGTGTCGTAGTTTGTGTTGTAGCCATATTGAAGCTGGAAACTTTCTGGGTGATCCACCCTTTCGCCATTATATACGTGTGCCATGGGACGATGTTCTTGTGAGGTTTACACACTCATAGGCCACGCAACACCAATGGTTCCACCCGTTCGCCTGAAAAAATCCGAGGATATATCCCGCGCCAAGGCATGTTTCCATGTCTTCTAACCGAACGAAGGGTGTATTAGAAAGTCAGCCAGAGCACCGAGATACCGCGTAAGTGCCGGTAGATCATTTTGATACCAAACAGGAGATTCGCTGATTGACGTTGTCCTCATCAGTGTGAGAGGGCGCGGGTGGTCAAGCGCACGAAGACAGTGGCGAAAAGCAAGGAAAAAAGGTAACTACGGACATGCGAGTACCACGGCGAAGCGATTATGTAATCTAAGTACTGACTACGTCGAGAGTGATCTCCAACACAGTGACCGAGTCGAGACAACCATGCCCATCAGTGCAATTTTTAGATAGGGAAGATGAAAAAACATGGCAGCTGGTAAGACAACCCAGCTACCAAGTCACAGCTGGCACATCTAAGGTCCGGATCTGTTGTCCAGAATCCCGTCGACCATCCTAAGGGAATTTCAGCTCTGAGTGGCTGATACGGGACAGATGTACATACTAACAATCTGAGGTGTGCGTGACTCACTTGCGGCAAGGTCGCTTTCTGGGAAGGAGGATTTGGTTCATTGCCACTGGCACCGTCGTTTAGAAGTTGGAGTCGTGGTAAAACGGACTAACGTAATGTCCTGTGAATTGACACTCCGCGCCTTCAAAACCTATCTACTCACCAAGGCACTGTCGCTCCAGACTGTAATGAGAAGAACTTGCGAGAAACTGTCTCACGCATTCACGTATACTCAACAGGTAGGTGAGTTGAACCTCTGATATGAACCGGAATGTGGATTACACTACTGAAACATCGAATCAATAGGAGTAGAGCGTACGCACATGTAGAAATATGACTGTTGCGGTGTGTTTCTTGGTAGGTGTCACGACAGACATAAGAAGAATCCTTGTAGCTGCCATGTTGAACGAGATAGAGGGACGAGACCACCGGGAGTGTTTCACTCACAGTTTATGTAATTTGTCCAAGGATGTATCGCATCGACTGACCCGTCAATATCCTCTTCCTCTCCTCCGAAGATGCCCCACTGGTCGAGAGCAGTCGGCGCTAGGCTACCCCCGGGCTCTGATGAGAAGCAATGGCGAGTCCTCCCGAGCGTAGCTATTGTGATCAGATGTTTCAGATCGATTTCATTGGAATGTGAACTCACCGTGGCCCACTGCCAATCTTAAATGGCAGCCATGTGAGGCAGACACTCTTTGTGATGCGTGTGCGTTTGACCCTCATGAAGACACAATCCACGATGGTCACATCTTCAAACAAACGTTCTCGTGCATGCTTGAAGGCAAGGAGAATGTTGACATCCGGAGGTGCAATCTGACTGTCTGTAAATCTTAGTGGCACGCTGCAATACCCGAAGTCAGCAAGAAATTTACCAGCCGGCTAATACACCGCCAGGTACTACCTTAGCTTTGCATTCGTAGAAGTCTGAAGTTACTTATGTGAGTGGCAGTTGCCACGATCCAACCCCCGCCGTTCTGCACTGGTGTCTCGAACATACAACCCAGACGGCGAGGTCGCACAAGAACTTTCTGCGGGCTAACGGCTCATATTCTCGCCAGTATTGGCAGTTGTATTGGGTCATACCCACCTAAGCTCGAGCCTTGCGCCGTTATCATGACGTACGAATCGGTACGATGGACAGCTTGAACTTTGCGCAGAAGACACTACAAGTTGCAGCGTGCTCAAACAAGCAAAACTGGGTGATACATCATTGTTTAGTATCTGATTCTGCCCCACAAGTAACCGAGCAGTGCGGATACACCCTAAGCTGGTTCGCCCCTTGCATTCGTTTTCCCGCGCCGAAGGATGGAGTTGCCGTTGCGGCTCAGGTCATAGGACAAGTTCGGCTAACAGAACAAGCGGCAATAGGTCTTGTAAAGGTTTGGTCACGCTTTGACGATCGCAGTTTGTAACAGGAACCTTTCACTGACCATGGCACTCAGCGCTCAGTACCGAGGCGGCATGTGTCAACATTTGCCCAACCATCGATACCAGTTATCATGTTTCTACTACAATAGGATTGCGTTGTTGGATCTTCAAGCTTCACTGGTCGCCTGGGAATCTGAGCCACTTCCGACGAAAATTTAAATAAATGATTTATTCGCAATACGTCGTGGATGTAACTACGGCAGGACGGTTGAAATCAAAACTCCCCAGTACCGTACTAACGAACTCCCTCTCCGTGGGGCCAAAGGAAGAATCTCGGACTCACGGTGCAACACATTCGAGGGTGTTCGGGTCGCTTCACATTCGAGGGCGCTTCGCTGGACCCACAAGTTGGATAGGAGAGCCCTGGAGGTTAAGTACTTTGAGCTTGGTCCAGTGCTATTGGGTAGATAGGCTTACTGACGATGTCCAGGGATGTGCGGGATATCACTGCAGTCTTGGTGTCGCAGGTCGTCTTACCGTGGTAGCCTGAATTGTTAACGAGGAAAAATCAAAACGAACAATAGTAAGGATGGATCACTTTTGCGGATGACTATCAAAGCCATACAGCGCGGGTAACTTATCAATGTCTCCGTCGGTCCGGCCGTACCTAGAAACGAGTGTCAGTAATGCGGTCAGGAGAACTTACGCACCTTAAGCGACTACGCAGAAACCGTGGCCAGTGATTGTAGTCCCTGCTGGTGGATTGCTTGAGTCCGCATGTTCGAAGGACACCGGTAGTCCGATGTCCAGAAACTGTAAAATGTCCATGTGTTAGTAATTATGTGTTGTGGGTTCTCATCTTGTCACTGAGGGCTTTTATACCACACTATCTATCCTATTGTTCTACCGAAATATCCATATTGTGGTCCTTGTGCCAGTGTGGGCGATGAGTTGGGTGAACTCCGCAAATGTTTACATATGTTTGTCAAAAGCGACAACATTGTTCGCATCTTTGAGGTACTCCGCATAAACGAGACCACTGGCAGAATCAAAGCTTGAATACACTGCAGGTGGCACTGCCTTCTTCGGGGATTGACGATCTCGGTTCGGTGGTATACATATTGTAATCCTTTCTTCTCTACTCACTTGGCAGACCAATCGATCGGTTTAGCTATCAGCGTTGCCGACTCAACTAGGCGTCAGGCTAGACGGCTGGTCACGAGTCTAGGGTCAGGCGAGATATTGTGTCACGTGTGCCGCGTGACAGGCGTGATCAGACTGTTTGGAGTGTTCGGACTCTGCTCGGAAGTTCGGATGTTCGGAAACTCCATTACGTGGACTTTTTGCGTTCCTCGACCTTATCCACTCGCATCGCAACAAGAACCGCCCAAACGACATGAGATCATGGAATCGAGGTGCGCCGTCGACCAGTTCCAGTTCATCTCTCCTCTTGGCAGCCATCGCGCCAAGTGGCATGAACGGGAGGACATGCTGGTGGAAGCTAAAATTCAGCCCTATCTCTCCAGAGCCACCATTGCAGAACCAATCCGGGTCCAAGTATGAACAAAGGTTGACTAGTCCGACAAACAGCATCGGCTGACGTTTCCGAAACTCCCATTCCTCCTCGGAAATCTCTCCTCTCAGATACCGTCGGCACAACAACCGGGAGAGAGCGACCTGGCTCAGTACGTGGTAGGCGGAATTGAGAGCGATATTATGACGCCTGCAGTTAGAGAAGATTGTGGCGGAAATGGCGGGCGGGAAAGACACAAGGTGAGTGCGAGACTTTGCGGGCATCGATGCGGTTGTTCGTGTGAAATTCCCGGGTAGCGCGTGTCCTCCCTGTCGAACATACTTCAGTACTGGCTCCCTCGAGCAGAGACAATTGCTTACCACGCATCGAGCACGTCGCACGACATGGAGAGCGTACCCTACCGCCCTCTTCCATCTGCGTTTGACAAGTGGAATGTCCTCAGGGAATGCCCAATCCTCTACTGGGCGGCACATCTGAAGCCTCTCCTTGATGGGGGAAGGATGAGGGTCGGATGAGGTTGATAGTGTCTGGAAAAATGCGCGTAGAATAGTGCTCGTCGAACATCCATCCGTAATGCAGTGTTCGATTTGCAGAACAACATGGAAATCCTCTGGCTGATCTGTTTGGCTGAGTACATATACGCGTGCGAGCAGTTTTGGAGATAATGGCCGTGGACCGTCTTTGTTCTCAGTGACGAATCGTTCGGCATCGTGGAACGATGAGATGGCACCAAAGGTCACCTCTTCCTCGCGAAGGAAGGTGATGTCTCGCTCCCGAACAATGAAGTGGAGACCGGTGCCTTCGAGTATTTCGGCTGCAATAAGCGGAAAACGTCGTGTCACGGATAACCATGCACGGTGCACATTCTGCGGAGCATAAATGCCTACATCTTCCAGTCGTGGGATGCGGAGGTGTATGTGCATCACAGTATCTGTCGCGTCGTTACATGCACCATCCCAGTAGTAAGCTGCTTCCGCGATTCCCAAGGGTCGTCGCCAAGAACGTTGGAGAGGGACACCCTGGGAACCCGCAGGTGCGAGTGGTAGGATACGCAAGACTGACTAAGGTCCTGGCCAAGGCCCACCGGGTACAACGTTGACCAGGGACTACGCTTGTTTGGGTCCAGACGGTTTTTCCAGGGAACTTGGAAAACCAACCAAGGGTGTCGTAGTTTGTGTCGTAGTCATGTTGAAGCTGACGACTTTCTGGGTGATCCACCCCTTCGACATTATATACATGCTCCATGGGACAATATTCTTGTGAAGTTTACACACTCATAGCATCACCGATGGTTCTACCCGTTCGCCTGAAAAGCTCCGAGGATATGTCCCACAACATGGTGTGTTGCCATGCCGGCTAACGGAGCGAGGGACGTGTTAGAAAGTTAACTAGAGCCTGAGACATCAACATACCGCGTAAGTACCGGTAGGTCACTTTGATACCAAACAGGAGGTTCTCTGATTGACATTGTCCTCATCAATGATCGAGTCGAGACAACCATGCCTATCAGTACAATTTTTAGACAGGGAAGATGAAAAGACATGGCAACCGGTAAAGTAACTTAGCTAGCGAGTCCAAAGTCCGAGTCTATTGGCCTAGAATCCCATCGGCCATCCTAAGGTAATCTCAGCTCTGAGTGACAGATACGGGACAGACACACATGCTAACAGCCTGAGGGTGTGCATGATAGTTGCGGCAAGGTCCCTTTCTGAGAAGGAAAATTTAGTTCATTGTCACTAGCATCGTTCAAACTCTGTAACGTACTAGTGTCCTGTGAATTGACGCTCCGTGTCAATTACCTATGTACTCACCAAGCCACTGTCGCTCCAGACTGTAACGAGAAAAACCTGCGGAAACTGTCTTACGCACTCATGCGTATTCATTGCAGCTGGCAATTCTCAAGCAGCGAGGAAGAGCCTCGGATGCAGCTGTTCGTGGGAAGGGATTACCTAGGTTGTGCTAGGTTTGCATTAGTTCACACTGGCTCTTGCTCATCATGCCCCCTAAACGCAAGCGAGCCTCATCTAACGAACCCGCTGGTCCAAGCTCAGCCATGGCTGGAGTAAGTCAGGTTCTTGATGATGTCCCCACGAATCTCACGATGACAACACTTTCCCTAGCCATCCGAGTCTGGACCGCCGCCTAGCGCATTCGCTGGATCTCTACCTGACGATGCCCTCGTCGAACTCCTACGCTCTTTCTGGGAGGCAGTTTGGGTCCATGGAAATTCACTCCGAGCATCGCAAAAGAGTCTGGATGGTCAGAGTACGATCGAATATGTCAACCTTGGAGAATACTCCGCCGCATTGCAGAGCCTGTGCCCTCCCATACCAGACGACGGGAGACTCTGCGTTTTTGCAGACTACATCGAGACATTCAAGACGTTTAATGACTCTTCAATAAGGGCATATAAGAATGGCGCCTGTATCATTGGCCAACCTGGCATAGGTGCATGGTAACTTTGACGCTCCACACTGACTTTCTGAACTGACCACAAAGCTGGATACTATTTTCCACAGGAAAAACGTGCTTTATCATATATGCGCTTGTTGAGCTTTTGCGCAACAAGCAGCCTGTTGCCATAGAATACTGGCACAAATCGGTTGCAGATTATTGCCTGTTTTCTCCGGACGGTGTTACCTTTCACCTTGACCGGGATAGAGCACCCCTGACCCGTTACTCGACGATATGGGGGTTCTCGGACTCGAGCGCAGATAGTATACAGCCAACCAACCTCTTCAGGAACACCCGGCAAGTCCGAACTTTCCAAGTCACTTCGCCTCAAGCTTTCCGATATAAAGCCTGGACGAAGCAGGCCAAAGTCAATGTCTATTATATGGACGTTCCGTCGAAGAAAGACATTGAAGATTTCAGGTAAGTCTAACTGCCTGTGCTGGTCGCACACCATCTAGATGCATGCGGATTTTAGTCTGGTTCGGAATATGGATTTAGAACGTGTCATCTGCATTGCAAAGAAATGGGGCCACGTTCCGCGTACCTTGGATCAGATATATGACGATGACCCGAAAGTGATAAATGTAGAGGGCCGATATGAAGACACGGTCCACGATCAGCTCGTTACCGAGCAGATTGCAAGTCTCCCGGATCGTTTGGGCGCCCTAAAACAATCTCCTGAGATAACATCTACTGGAGGATCACTGCCATCAACAATTTTTTTTGTTCGTCCTCTTCGTGGCGAACACGGTCTTCAGCGAGCTCGTCACAAGGTCTTTGTCCCCACTCCATGGCTTGGGCTTAAGGTGGTCCAAGGAATACGCGAGAGCAAGGAGATAGATCGATTCAAGATGTACAACACCATGCTTGGCACCGCGGAAGGACGCACAGCAACGGGCGGCATCTTCGAAATCATTGTCCATGCATACTTCGTCAATCACCAGGAGTTCATGGTTCAGTGGTATGACAAGGATGGGAAGCCGAAGCCAGATCCCGAGTTGGTCTCCTTTGGCCAGCTCAGCGCACTGCCAGCCAAAGCAGACATTGTCAAAGCAGAGTTGCCAATTTATTGGCGTCCAGATAAGTCAAACTATCCTACGATTGACTGTGCCATTATCACGGAGCGCATTGCGTATGCAATCCAAATTACAACCGCATTGGAACATGGGTTCAACTCCAAAGGGTTGACGGAGTTGGAGAAAGCCTTGCAAAGAAGATCCTCTCCGCCAGCATTTGGTGGCTTCCTTGTGTTTGGACCCTCAGAAGAACAGACGCAGCAGGTCACAAAGGACCTAATTGCTAACATACAAAAAGAGTACTCGAAGGGGAAGGGGAAGGGGAAGGGGAGAGAGATTCAGGTTGGCACAGTTGTTTTAAAGTGCGAGCTGCTTGAGCCCATGGTGAGTTAAAATTTCAGATGCCGTGTTCAGAGTTCCGTTAATGTACTACTTATGTAGGAGTCGCTCGAGAAAGCGCTTAATTTTGTTGAGCCCGTTTGGGAAGATGGTGATAATGGTGGCGAACTGTAAGGACTAGCAGACGCAGTATTGGAGAAGGTCAGGCCTGGAGTTTGAAGCCGTGCATTATCAGTTTTATTGTCACTATGTACCTTAAATTGTCGTAGACCAACGCGCGCTCGTGAATCACTCAGTTCATACATCCCTGACTTGCTGCTAATTATAACTTGCATCTCGGTATCCTCGATCGGACACCCTTGGTATATTGTAAACAGAAGGGTGAATAAAGACACCCGCGTGAAGGAGTACTAAACGTCACCTGCTCTATCACCGTCATTGTGCTCATCCACTCGCAGACTCGAAGTCGGGTACCCCCTGTTCCGCCTCAGCTCCCTCCAAATTCTTGCCATCCAGCGCCTCCTCAACCATCGAAATCGTACTCTCCAGTCTCCGACGGCGCATCGACGGACTCGTGCGCGTTGTGGCCAAGCTCGCCTGGCGACCGGTGATGATGCGATCGTCGAGGAGGGCGATAACCGCTTCGATGGAGCCCGAGGTCGAAAAGGAGAGGCCGCTAGTAAAGGTCGCCTGGGGGGGATTGCGAGTGGGCATGTTGGGACTTCCTCTGCACCAAACTTGAAGAACTCAGGCGGCAGACGTTTGATCGATATCCGATGTCAGTCTGTGCATGTGGGCATGAGTGGGAGGGGGAGAGCGAGTGGGAGGGAGGCGCACGCGTCTTCGAATCCTGAAATGGCATCCTTGATTCCCTCTGCTTCCAACGCAAGCGTCCCGTATGGCAATTTGCCTGGTCCGTTTTTGCTCTTCAATTCGTCCACCTTCTCAGACTCTTCTCCATTGGATTAACCAGGATGAGCCACCCACCCACGACGGCTGAGACATGTGAAAGGCCACGGACCGAAGAAGTGCGAAGATGCAGGCCATACGTCCAACAGCGAAGATCTTGTTCTCGATAACTTTCCTGTGCTCAATGGAGTCCTCGGGATGTGAGGGCGGTAGAATTTCTTTGTCTAACTCTTCGAGCTCTTCCTTGCTGCAAGTCCGTAATTGTCATTGGATCAATAACTGCCTGTAAACGGCGCCAGCAGAGTCTGGCAACGCACTTCTCTCCCGTAAGCACGCCCATAAAGTGAGGTAGTCAGTAGGGATGTGGTATGCAATTGAATTGGGGGATATTCATCATGCTGCTCTTGTATTTGAGAACGGCGGCTTTATTGTTGTAAACCTCGAGATAGTTTGATGCGGAGAAGATGGTCACGTCATGACAGAAGGGAAGCCAGTACTAGTTGTCTCGGTTTTGTGATACATCCGGTGGCTGTGAAAGCGATGATGCACGCACCCGGCTGGGCCTCGTATGCGTAGGTGATGGAAAGTTATGGCGTTCCAGGAACTGACAAGCAGCTTGATATCTATCGACGACGTGAGTATACGCTGCCCCCCCTTCGTAAGAGAAGACTCACGTAAAGAACTATGAACATCTTCGCTATGCTCTCTCCATTCCCATAGAGCTGATTCAAGTTTACTAGTAACCCCGCCATTTCCATCACCCAGAGGAGTGCAAACGCACCCGAAAAACTTGAATCAGGCGACCTGACACACGAAAATGTGCTATGAGCTCCCATCACTTTCGATGGATCCGTTTCCGGCGTGAAGACGTTGCCTGGGTGTTTGCGGTTACCACCACGCTCATCATGAGGTCGAGGACGAGTGCTTTGAAATAGGACGAACAACATAAAAAATTGCGTCATGCTTCCTTTTGTTACCCTGTACTAATTCTGCCGATAAGTCCGGGATACACTATCCAGCCGCGGGCTTTCTCACTGTCCCATCTACTGTAAATAATTGGCTCCTGTTAGGCCCGAAGCTCAAATCCTATCGATCGATGGCGGCTATCTCGACCTGGGGACGCTTGCCCACCTGCGGTGACTTACGATGACTTGCTGGGCATTCATCTGGTCCTGTCTACACTCCGAGTCGGAATGATTGATAGGGTAGTTTGTTGTTTTGATGTAGGCCTTTTTGTTCGTGGCGTCGAGACTTGGTAGTATGGCCGCGTCATTGTCTTGCCCACCCTGAGTAGCTAGAGCATAAGAAGTATGGGAATACAGGGTAAACGATGGGCCGAAATATCACGTCCAAGAGCATCGTAGGACGAGTACATAACACGCCATCAGTCGAGCTGAAAAGGACTTTCGGCTATGGCCAGGAAGTACCTCCGACAAGGAAGCTGAAAGCAGTTCAAAGGACGCCTGTACGATTACAACGATCGACAACTAGCCGTGAAACATCAAAAATAAACATTATTCGTCGGCTAGAACGCGTTTCAAGAACTGCCTGAGGTCCAGAATAGTTTGTGTGCAAGCCGAGTGTTCGAGCCCGTCATAGGATCTGAAGATTAGCCCTGGTGATGGCAATTTGCCCTGGTCCGTGAGCGCAGAATCCCCAAGCACAGGTAGCCCCAAGTTGCTGAGTATTTCGCTTGAGTAACGACCCAGCTTGAATGGTACAAGTGGGTCAGCAGTACCATGGCACATGAGCACTGGGGTTTCGCGTAGGTGGGGAGAAGCCATCTGATACTGCCCTTAGCATAGTCTCACAGTCGATCAGAGATGAGAGTGACCTTTCTAAACTCTTCCTGGAGCGGAACCCAACTGCTCAGTGATACAACGCCCCCGAGCTTCCAACCACCATTGCCTCTGTCCGTCAATCCTGCCAGCAGCGACACAGCCCCACCCTGACTGAATCCACCAATGACGATTCGTTCTGCAGGTATACCAGCATCGATCTCGTCTTGGACATACTTGTCAATCATGCTGGCGGACTCGAACAGACCGTCACGATCTTGGGGTGGATTCTTCTTTTAAAAGTCGAACGAGAGAATGTCGAACCAACCGGGCATTTGCATGCCCATGTTGGCAGTGATGCTGCGGGTTGGTGCAGTGGGGAGTAGCCATTTAACGTGAGACAGCTCGCCCTTGATCATCTCTACGGCTGGACGCCAACCCAACCCGGTATCACCGAGGCCCTGATATGAGCCAGGATATGAATTACACTACCGAATCGATAAGAGTAAAGCGTACATACATGTAAAAAGATGACTGTTGCGGTATGTTTCTTGGTAGGTATAACGACGGATGTAGGAAGAACCCTTGTGGCTGCCATGTTGGACGAGATAGAGGGATGATACAAATAGCTGAGTCTCGGTAACCTCATTTACAGTTTACGTAATTTGGACAGAGCTTCAAATCATTGTCCAAACCATTTTTAAGTCTTCATGAATCTACATAGTCCTCCAGCCCGCTTCGAGATTGCAACACAAATGCACATTATCCTGGACCAAGAAAAATTTACTGCTGAAGGTGCCGTGCTGGTAGCACTTGGTGAATTTCCCGCCCTGGCTCCCATCGATGGATGAAGTTACGAGGGACAGTTGACGACATGCCCTGGTAGATCTGTCCGAGCCGTGATCGAGTATCCGTCCCACTGGTAATAGGCCGATACTGCACGCGAGACACTTGTATAGGGTAATAATGTGCCAAAGGGCCAGCATCATCTAAGATGCCAGTGGTGTCATCAATTGAACAACACCATCATCTTTTCGGTGAAAATGACCGTGCTCGACGAATGTTCCCTTTCAAGTCGCAGATACCTTCAGCAATCCTTGTGAATCAGGAAAATTTGACGGACTGAGGGGTTACCATCGAGGCCCGATTATTTGGACATGTTATCCCATATGTCCCACACTCCAACCTCGCCGACGCAAATCGGTGCCGTACGAGAGATGGTACCCCAAAGGAACTGCCAGTGAGGTAGCTTCGGGGGCCTGGACCCGACGATTCAGAATGTTGTTTTCAGGTAGATCCAAATACTTGAAAGGTTCAATTGCGTCTGATCGTGAGGAAAAAGGAGCATATAACCATATCCACGTACTTGCCAGTGATCCACTGGGTCGGAGGATTAACTAGGAGGAAGGTGCGTGTTTCACATACATCATGCACGCTATTTCAAATGAGAAGACAAGCCAAGCCTCATTGTTTCGTGGTACAGTCCTATCGCGCGGACGGTCCATTGTTTGTTGAATCACATTGTTGCGACCCACTCTGACAGGTTAGAAGGAAGTCCTGTGCATTGCACGTATTGTATTGTCTCAGATGAAGGTGGAGTGCGAGCAGGACCAGATGACCTGCTTGACCGCTGGACATCCATCGCCATTGTCTGGTCGGCTAAGACCCAGAATAAAAGGTGAGTATCGCATCGACTGACCCGTCAACATTCTCTTCCTCTCCTCCGGAGACATCTCACTGGTCGAGAGTGGTCGGTGCTAGGCTGCCCCCGGACACTAATAGGGAGCAATAGCGAGCGCTCCCGAGGGTCACGGTCGCTATCGTGGTCGGATGGTTTCAGATCAATGTCGTTGGAATGCGAACTCACCGCCACTGGTAATGGCAGCCAGGTGAGGCAAAGACTCTTTGCGATGCAAGTGCGTTTGACCTTCATGAAGATACAACCCACGACAATGATCTTCAAACAAATGTTCTCGTGCATGTTTGAAAGCAATAAAATCAAGGTGAATATTGACATCCGGAGGTGCAATCTGACTGTCTCCAAATTTCAGTGGCGCGCTGCAATACCCGGGCTCACCAAGGAATTTACCAGCCGTATCTTTTAATACACCAGTACCGCCTCAGCTTTGCATTCGTAGAAATCTGGAGTCACTTATGTGAGTGGCAGTTGCCACGGTCCAACCCCTGTTCCGCACTGGTATCTCGAACATACAACGCGGACGATTTCTGCGCGCTGACAGCTCGTATTCTCGCCAGTATCAGTTGTATTGGGTCATGCCTGGAGCCACCTAATCCCGAGCCTCGCGCCGTTACTAGCCTATCATGACGTATGATGGGCAGCTTGAACTTTGCGCACAAGACACTCTACAAGTTGCAGCGTGCTCAAACAGGAAAGACTGGATGATGCATCATTGTTTCAAAGTTTGTGTTATATTCACCGTATGGTCCGTATTTGACTCTGCCCCACAAGTAACCGAGCAGTGCGGATACACCCTAAGCTGGTTCGCCCCTTGCATTCGTTTTCCTGCGCCGAAGGATGGAATTGCCGCTGCGGCTCAGGTCGTAGGACAAGTTCGGCTAACGGAACAAGCGGCAATAGGTCCTGCAAAGCTTTTGTCACGCTTTGATGATCGGAGTTTGTAACAGGAACCTTTCACTGACCATCATGATGGCACTCAGCACCGAAGCGGCATGTGTCGACATTTGCCCAACCATCGGTACCAGTTATCATATTTCGACTACAATAGGACCATGTTGTTGGATCTTCAAGCTTCACTGGTCGTCTGGACTCACGCTAGTCGCTTGCGGAATCTGAGCCACTTCTGACGAAAAATTAAACAAATGATTCATTCGCAATATGTCGTGGATGTAACTATGGCAGGACGGTCGAAATCAAAACTCCCCAGTACCGTAACGAACTCCCTCTCCATGGGGCCAAAGGAAGTATCTCGGATTCACGGTGCAACACATTCGACGGCGCTTCGCTGGACCCACAAGTTGGACAGGAGAGCCCTAGAGGTTAAGTACTTTGAGCTTGGTCTAGTGCTTACCGACGATGTTCAGGGATGTGCGGGATATCACTGCAGTCTTGGTGTCGTAGGTCGTCTTACCGTGGTGGCCTGAATTATTAACGAGGAAAATCAAAACGAACTTGATACAGTAAGGACAGATAACTTTTGCGGATGACTATCAAAGCCATACAGCGCGGGTAACTTATCAATGTCTCCGTCGGTCCAGCCGTACCTAGAAACGAGTGTCAGTAATGCGGTCAGGAGAACTTACGCACCTTAAGCGACTATGCAGAAACCGTGGCCGGTGATTGATGTCCCTGCTGGTGGATTGCTTGAGTCCGCATGTTCGAAGGACACCGGTAGTCCAATGTCCAGAAACTGTAAATTGTCCATGTGTTAGTAATTATGTGTTGTGTGTTCTCATCTTGTCACTGAGGCTTTTATACCACACTATCTATCCTATTGTTCTACCGAAATATCCATATTGTGGTCCTTGTGCCAGTGTAGGCGATGAGTTGCGTGGCTCCGCGAAATATTTACATATGTTTGTCAAAAGCGACAACATTGTTCGCATCTTTGAGGTACTCCGCATAAACGAGACCACTGGCAGAATCAAAGCTTGAATACACTGTAGGTGGCACTGCCTTCTTCGGGGATTGACGATCTCGGTTCGGTGGTATACATATTGTAATCCTTTCTTCCGTCTACTCACTTGGCAGACCAATCAATCGGTTTAGCTATCAGCGTTGCCGACTCAACCATCTTACTCGTTTCCCTCTGTGCCGAACCTTATTCGCCCAGAAAATAGACCCGTTTCAGGTTCCACAATGACTTTTTGCTTTACCTTAGCGGCCGCCTACGTCGCCTCACGCCACATCTCAGGCTCACCTGTCTGCGAGTGTTGATGGAAGAGTCGGTGAATTCGTTGCAAGCGCCGTGCTCCTGTACATCTTGTACCCTTTTAGTCCGCGTTGGGTCGAGCTGACGGTCGCAGTCTCAACAAAAGCGCATGGTCGATGACCTCAGGTGTCATATCAATCCTTTGTTTGACACGCTTAACTGCGTCATGGATCTGTTGTTCATGCCTGTGCAAAGCATGTATTGCATTGGTGCGGCGCATGGTGGCTGACCTGGTGGACACTCGTTGACAAGCCTTCTTATCTGTCTCCCTCGTATGCGAAGGAAACATGGGAACGCGGTCTCAATCTGGTTCATTGTCTCAAGGAAGACACGCCGACGAGACCATAGGTAGACAAATATTGGACTCCGGTAAATCTCAGCTGTCATGTTCTGGACGACGTGTCCTCATTTATTTCCACTCATTTTGGTGTGGCTGGCCCACGGGCCAATGCTTGGCACCCTACAGTCAACAATTTTGCGCCATGACCACGCTCGATGAATGTTCCATTTCAAGCTGGAGTATTCTACACATACACATCCTTCGATAAACCTTGGGAGTCGAGAAAATTCGACAAAGCATGAACAAGGAGGCCTAGTTCTGCTTAACCACACCTGACACTCACGCGAGCAGCTGTACGGATGGGTTGGGCACCTTTTGAATACGTGCATAACGGTTACACGGGAGCGTGCGAATGATTCTGAGGTGGGATAATCCCCTATTTTACATCTACCATCTTAATGGCTTTCATCAAGTCGGTCAGTGACATATCTTCCCGGATTTGGGCCTTGATAAAGCTGTCCGTCGCGATGCGCCGATACTCCACATGTGACACTTGCATGAACAACAGCGCGCCAAACGACTGTCGTAGACGAACGACGAGGCGAAGTACACGAGTGGTATCAGCACCATCATTGTCTCCAGAGAAGTCTTGATTGAGTAGCGCGCAGGTCCACGGATGAAACAATATGAGATGCATCGTCCTAAGCCCTGAAAGATTCTCTTTGGTCTTGATTAGTACCTCCCCAAGTGCAGACGTTTTTGCGCGATGAACACGCAAGCCATTCTCCGGCCTCAATTTGGTAAGCTGTATGATCGGGAAAGCAAAGCCAGGGAGTTGGAGACGACCAGAATTGAGGGAAGGCAAAGGAAGTTTGTCGAGCTGGTGGAAGAGCTGTGCCATTGATGAGAGTTCCGACTGAGATAAGGATGAGCGCAAGGTATTGACGATTTCGCTCATCTCCGTAGTCTTAATGGGATGCGGAATGTGCGGCGGGGTGAGTTGGTCGTAGACCGTGAGGTCCGGTGGCAGGCAGCTGTTGTAGCTTCCTATAGGTCCGGTCCAAGCGAGGATAGTGACATCACCTGAACTAGTCAGAATGTACTCCAAAAGACGACTAAGTGCTGTACACTTGCCCTCCCCATATCTTATCTGGATGGGGGCATTGAAGATACCTAGTAGTGAATATGCGGCATCCTCCGCCAAAGTGGTTCGACGCCGTGAAGCCAAAAAGAGTTTCTCGCGGACCTTGTCGTGACCCGGTTGAATTACGGCTAGCTCGTTTGCAGAAATCTGAGATGCTTGTTGCATCTCCTCTACAATGACGGGTGACTCCTTGTGGTTGGAGATGCCCAATCCTAAGTAGGGTTTCCAGTCGTTGGTGTAAAACCGGATGGACTCAGCAGCCACATATTCTTGGTACGTCCATCCACGCTTGTTCCACTCGCTCTCCCGCAGGGCACCAGTCCTCTGGAGCTGTGATGAGACATCATGAAGGTAGACAAGCGTGAACGCAGAGCCACGATACCACGTGAACATGGCAACAAGTGACTCGTGTAGCACTACAAGGTTGTTTCTATCGATACAGCACGTGTCGGACCATGCCCAGCGGAATCCGAGAGCCCGTGAAACTTGCAAAAATTCTGTAACTTGCTATTCGGGGAGGATATATGAAGTTCATGGATTGAGATGTCCTTTACTGATTGAAAGCAGGGTTCGCCGTGCTTCTCCCACCGGTGGGACAACATGACATATCGATAATATTGATTTACTTCTCTCGAGATACGGGGGTAGTCAAGTGAGATGGAAGTCGTCATCGAAGACCGCAATTTGTCATAGACTGGAATTTTTTTGAAGGCTGCTACTTGTTGCGGTTTGTCGTGAAGGCGACCGGTGGCAGTATCAATGAGTATACGAGGCATGTTAGACATGGCCTGATCAATGGCTTGTTGGATGGTAGATGTGACATCGACAAATTGACCTCGGAGTTCTGCCATCGATACCGAATTGGTTATTTGCTCATATAAGCGACATCAAAAACAACTCGGATGAAAAGCTTACCACGGATATGTACGTGCTCAGATTTCTCCAGTCTCACGAGCATTACATGTAATGCTGCATGCCTCCGTTCGTAGCCTTGGTAAGACGATGCATCTAATTTGACAACCTGTGGGCGCACTACTGAAAAACGATTTAAACTAAGGGTGTGCAAAACATACTTCATCGGCGTCACGTAGTGCATCTTCCCATAATCCAATAGAGACGTGTGCCTTACTTCGCTTGACGAGAATCTCGGCACGACTCATCGGATCGAACGACGAGATGGTTGAGAAATGTTCAATAGCTTCGTGATACTTCTGAGAGTCCATTGCACTGTCACCAAGTTCCTCCATGCGAAGTCTGCACCGTCGTCGAGAATCTGTAAAAACGGTCAGTAAACCGCTGCTTGAATTTTCAGTGCGAACGCACCGAGTTCCCATTGAGCTTGTTTATTGCGGGTACTCGTGTCCATGGCTAAGCTGTGTTGTATCTGTGGGAGACACTTGATGGCCTCTACAACGCGGTCATCTCCCTCCAGGACATCACAGATTACTTGATAAACATTGAACTTGGGAAATTGAAACTAAATCAGGTAGATTATTGGTGTCCAGGATTAAAATAATTGGTATATGAAACGTACCAAGGCGGCATCCACCATAACTTGATCTACTGAGTGATTGCGCGACGCGGTTTTTGCCCACTTAGATAATAGAACCTTTGGAGTTGGGGGACTGAGAGAAAGCGCGATGGTGTAAGCTGCAACCGCCTCATCACAACAGTTGGTTTTTACTGCCTCATCTCCTTTCTCCTCAAGGGCCCTCCTACATTTATAGGAAAACTCTGTAGCAATTGAATGATTTTGCCTGAATCATGACGCCAATCTCACCTAGGAACCAATCTGAAAACACCTTAGTTGCTTTCACGGCATCGCTTGTACTGCCTAAGATCTTGAGAAACAGCCGTGCAGCGTTATCGACGTAACCCTGGGAAAACAGGGTCTCGCACTGATGCTTCTGCTCATGGGCGCGAATGACTTCAGCGAGTCTCTCCGTGTTATCACGGAACTTGGCGAGTTCTAAGCCTAGTTCCTTAATGGTATCCTCGAGACGTGCTATCTTTGCATCTGACCAACAAAAGAGCGATAAAGCAGCCTGTGAAGAGAGAATAAGAGAACCTACAGGACGTTTCAAGCTCACGAGACTGCGCTTCAAAGCAAGCTTAAAGCTCGGCAAACTCGTTGTCGATTAATCTCATAGGCGAGATGTCCTGCTCGCGTGAGGCTGACTGTAGGTAGCATGTGAGTACTGTAAGTTTGTGTGGCAACTTACTCACACTG
The DNA here is from genome assembly GCA_038094695.1 of Chiua aff. virens. Classification (NCBI taxonomy): domain Eukaryota; kingdom Fungi; phylum Basidiomycota; class Agaricomycetes; order Boletales; family Boletaceae; genus Chiua; species Chiua aff. virens. Next base: position 18,501 of record JBBPUM010000137.1, read on the forward strand.
ATTGTGTATCGAGAGGGAAGAATGTCGCGAAGATTCCATAACATAATTGTCTGTCCGGTACCCACTAAAATGTCGTGAGTAGGGGAGATTGACACAGATGTGATATAATCAGTGGCCTTGATGCGAAAGCCAATTCGCTTAGGCGTCATCACGTCCCAGAATGAGATGGATGAAGCGGTGGAAACGGCGATGTATGAGTCGTTTCTCGCCAAAAATATGCAAGAAGGACAAATGCCATCACGGCGAACAAGCCATTTCGAAAGCGTGCTCCCGGAAAATGCATCCAGACGGTAAATGTAGCCGTCGAGTGATGCGATAAAGAGGTGGCAGTCTTTGCAACCCCAGGCGATCGATTGGTTGCTAAATGCCAATGAAGCGTTGATCTCGAAATTGGTGACGAGACGACCTTGTTCGGTCTGGTAGATGCGGATCTGTGATCGTATCATCGTAGGTGGCAACCGCGAACATTGCCGAACAAGCGCCCGTCACGTGAGAACTTGGTAGAAATCACATGACCGTCGAGCTTCAGGAATCAGCTGAGAGCTCCAGCTGTTTCTTACGCGCGACCAAACGCACGCAGTCCCGTCGCTCGTTCCCGCTATGATCTTGGTCCCGTCTGGCGACACATCAACGGCCCTCACCTCCTGCAGCTTCTTGCAAGTCTTCAAATTGAGCACCTTTTTCCCGTCCCTTTGCACATCTCACACAGCCCTCGTCCTCCCCAGTGACGATCCACCTGCTGTTTGGCAAGACTGCAATCTCGAAGACTGCATTCTTTGGCCTATCCATTGAAAATGCGCCCGTTTTTTCGGTGTCTTTTGCCTGCCAGCATTGAAATATCGGTTTCGAGTGCCCTCTGGTTCCGCCCGCCAGAATGACCTTCCCATCCCCGAGCAATGCAACTGAATATATGCTGCCCTGACACTTTATTTCAATCATCTTTGCCCCTATTTTTAGATATTCGAGGAGGTCCTATACGGCGAGTGCATGTTAGTGTTACCTTTGATTGCCTCGCACATCATTTGGCTCAGCTTCTCTTACCTCTGCTTAATCTCACCAGATATTGCGATCCCTGATCCGCCCCTTTGCTCTTGTCAGTGCTGTATTTTTTCCAGCGTCCAATTCAGCTACTTACTTTGATTTGATATTGGGTATGATAGGCAAGGTACTAGTTATCACCGTCACAAAATAAGGCTGCGTGATGGTCGGCTCTTACGACCATACAGCATATGTACACGCGTCCCTTGTTTTCCCAGTGACCTCGGCGCCTGTTTTCACTTAAGTGCATCTTTCTATCCCCGTCTTGTTATGGGATCTCACACCCTTGTCGTTAGTGGTGAAATGCCGAGGTCGTGCATGAAAATGTCACCATTCTTATTGTCATCGGTATAGTTATACTTCTACTCATACCTGCAATAATAACATGTTTCCTTTTGCTCACTTTTTCCCGAAATATGAACCTATGCTTAGCTTTTAAAAGCTTCAGACACAGTCTATCTTGATTGCTTGTGCCGTAAGTAACGTGTACATGGCGCAACGCATGTCGTCTCGACGCGAAAACAGGGTCCACTTTGCCTCCACCACTGAATACTGAGAATAAGGAAAATATTCAAACGAACATTGGCGTCAATTTGACAAAAGAACCGGATCACTTGTAGGTACACCGCCAAAACCAAATAAAAAATATCATGGATCAGAAGCGGAGGAAGTGCATACAACACACTTGTCGTAACTATAGGCAGAGATAAGACGCTAGACTCATGGCTAGCATGCACTCTAGCAACTGAACATGGTGTCGCTGACTTAAACAGATCTCGAGATTCTGCCTCACAAGTTGTACTCCTCGGTCGTACTCCCATTGACCAGAGCAATTTATGTACATCTCAAACGTCAGCGCCGCCAGCGTCGTGGAAGGGACCCGCAGAAGGTCATCTGGAGTCTGGAGCGCTTCTCGGGATCCATAGTGTGGCCCTCGGGCGGATCTACTGAGTCTGCACGATGATGTACCTGGTCACAGTAGTCACAAGTACTGCCCGATAGTTTTTTATAACCTGCTTCTACCAGTGCCACTGCTAAAGTATGATCGATCGATCTCTCAGGATAGTGTGCATTCGCGGATGAGCATGACGCTCTCCAAGTAAATATCACTTAGGCTGCTACCTACCGAACCAGTGAATGAATAGTAACGTTAACTTTCGGTAATACCAGGATGTCACACTCTAGCTTACCTGGTTATCGGACCATCTCAACATGAATATTTGAGTGAACGCTGGATCATTTCTCGCTGTTTAGCCTGCGGTCCGACGTCCGATTCGGAGTCGGATCTGGAGTTACTTCTCGGTGATCACCGAATGCCACTTGCCAACGAACATTGGAACTTATGGCGTGCACGATGGCCTACGCACAGCAATCCTCCCCTTGCACCCACACCTTGCTCTTGGTCAACTTTGGGTGAAATTATACTACTATGTTCACAGCACTAGCAAGTCCTCCCATGCTACGGCTTTAGCTAATCACTAACCCAACTGATCCTGAGATTGAATACTCGATGAGCACATTGGCTTATAATGCGTTCGGGCCGGAACACCCGGCGGATGCATACACATTCAAACTAAATCCGACAGATCACCCCAAGTTACTGACGCCAGGTAAGTTGGACTTCCTCGATACCGTATAGTTGTTTGACGCCTAGAACACATTTTCTAAGGCATTCTTGCTGTCTGTTTGGGGGATGTGCTCTAGCACACTAGTACTCTACAATACCTCATTCAAAGTTCTCAAAGGGCGTCAGAATCATGATGCTATATTTCATAAAACAGACTTTTTCTCTTGCCAGTGATAGAACTGACGATAATCATCAATCTGTATGGAAGACTGGGAAGGGTGAAGTAAGGAGGCAAAATCACAGGTTATTTAGTCCTGACTATTGTATCCAGTTTGCTCAGAAATTGTATGGAGTCAAAGGACTGGACTCTGATTTTGTCAGCATCACTTACAATCTTCTCCTTCGAGTTGAATCCGAAACGGGACAATAACAAACACCTTTCCCAAAGGCTACCATTCCTATTTGGATGTTTCCAAGAGCTATTCTGCCTTTGGTGATCGGTTCCGTCAATGCATTGAAACGAGGAGCGGAAATGAGGCTCGGCGTTCATGAATGCTGCCGGATCAGTTATCATCGAAAATGGCCACTTCTGAGATTGTGGTATGCATTTGTCGATTTTTATTGTTGCCCATGCTTATTCTGATCATGATCCTGTCCTGCAACCCCATTTCGCTTCGAGACCACGAATCGCGCCCAGGCGCAACAGCATGCAAATAAGACCGGTGCCGACGAAGTCGGCTCTCCCCTAATTTAACATTCCTAAATGACCACTTGGCATCAGCATCTGCTCACGCGCTTACGTACTGTTTGGCTGTGCACACCATTTGGGAAGCCGGGGAACTCATGCATCACCGCTAGACAAAGAACGACGTTGGTAATGGCTTTTTTCTTCTTCAACCTCGTCTGCTTCCACACACCAGCGCTTTCGAGGAATCCCCCAACACTTGGCCACTTTCGTCGTGGAAGTGATACCGCGTTGGCGCTCTTATACTCTCTTGGACACCAGAACCATGAGTTCCACCTTGGAATCTGATTTGGCCAGCATCCAGCAGAATAACTACATAACTTGTGTTGTCATTCCCATTATTCATGGTTGCTTGATCTGATAGGGAATGCAGTTGTTATACTGACTGCCGTTGGATATGATTATGGTGAGTGATGCTCGTCAGCCTGAGACGTGACCACTTCAGGTTTTATCTGGTTTCCATCAACGAGCTTACTATTGTCTCACCAGTCCTCACACTACCGAAGGAGGTACCGTGGCAAACATTCTTCTTGTCTTTATATCTAACACAACTTAGATAGATTATATTTGGGTGCGCATTTACCATCCTTTCAAACAAATGACTGATGGTGACACGATAATAGCAACGGCAATTTTCTTTGGTCTCTGCCTTGTTCTTTCTCGTGCGTATCTTACTATTTTTTAGAATCAGATGACTTAATCACTGTGGTAGGTCCGCTACATTGGCATTGTCTACGTCGTGTGGGTCTATCATTGTCTGAATGTGCATATAATGATAACCTGAGTCGCGCATCAGTTTTTATGCCCTGGGTACGCCTGGAGTTTTATAAATTGTGGTCGAGTGAATTGAATATAACTCTTTGAAGTTGGAAGCACCTTCTTTACTGGATCCGATAAGGTGATTCTTTTAAACTTAGTGTCACTTTTTACTCAATATACTCTAATCTCATAGTTGTGAGTCTGTATCCCTCCTGTGATGACTTGCCCTTCTGAATGACAACAGTTGTACGCATATTTTGAATCATCTCTGCATCCATTCAAATCACCCATCTTCTTAGGTTATACTGGATATGTTTTCAGTTATTGGGCCGCTGTTCCTTTCATCGGTGCAGCAGATTGTGAGTCACACGCATTCAGCCCTGAAAAAGGAGCATAACTGTACTACAGTGGTGGTGATTTTGCGGGTGTGGGCAATTTATTCTCGATCGAGGTGGATTCTTGGTCTCCACCTCATACCCTACGTCGTGGGACTTAGCTTTAGTGTCGTTACGTGCATTATCTACAGTGTTCCAAACAAGCTTATTGGTATGTGTTCACCACGCTGAGCTGCTATGTGGTCTAGTGACCGGAGTCTAACTATCCTTTCCTGCTTGGACAGCGACTAACGTTCAAATACTGGACGATTCATATTGCGCTCTCTCCCTCACCCAAAATTGGAATCTGGTTAGCAGCATCGCTCAACTTATTCTTAGTGCATTGCTATCCCTGCACCTGATCGTCAAGCTCACAATGGTGTCATTGAAAATGCAGAGGGTGAGAAGAGGGTGGCAATGGAATAGGTATATGAACCTCTTCCTCAGGGAAGGCATCCTGTACTTTTTCACGTACGTTTTTATGTTTTTTCAACTGCATCCATTTACTCTGTGCTGCTCTGCTCCGCTGTGTGATCAAGCTGTTACTGACGAACCACGATATTATAGCATGTTGACATATAACATTCTTGCAGTACTCTCACTCTTGCATGAACTCCCATCGCAGGGATGGGGGGAACTACTTCCACTAGCGGTGGTATACATTGCCTTGGTCACTCTACCACCTCGATTTATCACGAACATTCGAGAGCTTTACGCTCATGACATCCAATTGGGACACGGCGACGCAAGTGAGATCGATGCTGGGTTTGGGGTGTCGAAAGAGTCCGTTTGGGCTACTAGCATGACGGCGATTGCATTTGCAGACTCGGACGTTGAGAAGGACGAGGGGTTCGAGGGGGAGCCAGAGGATATGCAGATGGAAGGGAAGGAGTCTGAGGACGACCGTGCGACCGCAGCTTAGAGGATTATTAGCAGTTGGAATCAATTAGAGAGCAAACAATCAGTAACTTTGTATTAGGACACGACTATTACAACTAGTGGATAAATATCACAAGCGCGTCACCGAGTAGACGTCTAGGGTCACCAGTCACCTACATTCGTATGTGTCGATACCTTTAAAGGTATCTGATCAAATCAGAAACTCCAGTTGCAATCGCTGATTGGGCAGCCAAAAGTATTGTGTGCGTTAGGGAGGGGTATGGGTATCAATGTTGAAATTGGCGTTGAAAAGCTCGGCAGGTTTCTGAGGAACTTCCATAACTTACACAGGAAGCAGGGCTTGATGCGACGCCGGTAACTACTTCTAAATTGAACTTCAAACCAGTTTTGCTAGGTCCGGCTCGTGAGGCTCACTGTGGTCTTGGTACATAACCTGAGTTACGGTTTTTCCGTGTTAATGTGTACTTGCATGGCACAACTACTGTTACAGTGACAGGAGGCTGCCAGTGTCGTTCTCACTCTGCCCCAGTTAGTTTAGCGAAGAAGACGCCGGTCCTTATCAATCTGATCGGTCTCTACGTGTGTATAATTTATAATCTCCTGCGTATTCGGGCATAGTCACACAGAAGTTCCCCCATGCACAACGAGATGCTGTGGTCTGTTACTTGCTACTATTGCAATACCTCCGATCAGTTCACCGCATTGCTCCCTGAGTATCTGCCCCTGGAAGCCTCAGAAAGTGTTCAGAACTTGTCAAACCTTCACTTTCCAGAATCTGACCTCCCTCCAGACAGTCACAGAGCATGACCTTAGCACCAACGCATTACTTATACGCGCAACAGGGTGATGATGCCTCACGCCGTTCGTATATTTAACTTCAGCAGTGCCATAAAACGCAGAAACACCCGCACCAAACTTGATTCTTCCTGATCCCATCGACAAATCATCCGACATTCAGAAATACAGTGATCAAGCGAAGGCAACACTTGTGATTTACTGTCGAGAGAACCTTGCCCTCCAATTGACCTCGATGCGATCCTAACGGAGAACACACTGTTTAGTCAAAGAGACCAGAGTGGTACAGATGCAACTCACGAGATCTACCACCTTCTTTACGCTCTCCCTTGCCCACACCGCTTTCTTGTACCTCCTTAGTCTTTCAAACTTGTCTCCAGCGAACGCCTCTGCGAGCTTCTTTCCCAGTCCAGGCTGGAATCTCCCGAGGTCGGTCTTGCCAACGGTTATGATAATGCCCAGAAGTGGTACGAAAGCACAATCCGCATTGGTAAAGTCCTTTCCGATCGCGAACTCTCCTCCATCGGCGGCATCCGGATCCGGCAGCAAAGCCTGAATCTTTTCTAGACCTTCCACGACTTTGTCTACAGAGTCACTGCCTCGAATCACTTCGATCATCGGTGCCTCCACGGCACGCACGGCGACATCCATGAAAAACCGCACGCGAGCGCGTGCAGTCGGGTCGGTCGACGACGGAAGGAGGTTAGAATTGGGGAATATGTCAGCAAGGAACTCGAGCAGAACGTAAGATTCAGTTAGCTTGGATGACAGTGGGGACGGTTCTTCGGGCGGGGCGTTGGGCCCTCCGTAGGTGAGTGCGGGAACCTACATCATAGTGAGTATTAGTGATGTCATGATGAGGTAGGGAAGTATGCTGTCTGGACAATGCGTCGTCTGGCTTACCTTTCCTGTGAAGGGATTGACTTGAGCGAACCACGCAGGTTTGTTGGAGAGGTCGAAACCAAGTGCTGTGTACGATGCACCGGCTTCTAGCAATGCGATTTCAACCTACCAAGTCGCAACAATTCAGTCGTGATCATTGCTAATTTGGCCTTCGAAGGTAACCCACCCTGTGGCAGAAAGGTGATATCTAATGAGAAAGGTCAGATGGCCACGATCTTAAATAACAATCTAACACACACCTTGAGAGCATCGTGATAGTAAGTAATTTTCTCTGGCATACTGTTCGACAGGGCTGAAAATTTACTGAGGCTTAGTTTCGTTTTTAAGTGCCCCGGTATTTAACTGCAGGGACGTGTGTGAACGGAGGTGGCAGTCGTACGCGTCAGCACGGCTGACCGGATGTTGTCAGCAATCCGTCTGACTGACTCATTGGAACATTCCGTAAGGTCGGTGATTGAGATCGATCCCGCGTTAGCTTGGTCACGATGAGAATAACGGCAGTGCAATTTGTCATATCCGAGTGCAATATTCCTCGGAGAGAGCCTGTCGCAGTAGAATCTAGAAAGAAATACGTGAATGATTACTAACTGCAACAAAAGTATGCGTTAGGCCCATACATCGAACCAGTCTACTCATTGGACAACAGGCGTTATTGGCCTACCTCGGCTGCACATTTGCATTCCATTATGTTTCGACCCACGAATTTCGTCTCGTTCTTGAAGCGGGTTCATTAAGTGTCTTATCCCATCACATCCAAGCCGGACAAACCAAAGCTAAAAAACAGAGGAACGTCAGTATCAACACGAAATAGGTCGGACCTAGAACTCACCCGAAACAAATTGAATATACTCCATCGGGTCAATGTGCCGCTAATTTTGCCGGAAAGATTTCATCAGTCAACAGCGAGGATATACCCGCTGGATGGTTCAACAACCGAGGATCTCCTTGGGTAGAACAATCACAACGTGACGGAAGTATAAGGAGAAATACAAGCACACCCTTGTTGCTATTTGAAAGGTTTTTTATTTTTATTTTTGAAGCGTTCTTGTGGCAATGGCTGGTCAACGATTCGTACGCGCGTTTCGAGGGAACTGTGAGCATTGCTTTGTCCTTCTGTGTCCAGAAAAGCACCATTCTGGGTGAAGCGGTGTGGGCTTATCAATGTAGTGCCAAGAGGAATGGATTGACCGTTGTGGCGTTTTATTGTCTGGACTCCGAACACAGCGACCAAATCCGAATCACTCACTCTTTCTGTACACAATTTTCCGGTGATGGCGTAAAGTCCTTCTGACAACGCGTCTTCCCAGTGGCACATCATTTATTCAGAAGTGCTTGCAGCTGAACTTGTATGGAATGACCAAGTGGCCAAAGGTGAACACCGACTCAATTCACTATCAGAAGATTCAAACACTAGCGGGACTTAAACTCGAACTTGGTACGTCGGCCACTAACCTATGGAAAGCCGGACAGTCGCGCCTGTCACGCTGAGAATTTCACCATATGTGGCCAGCGATGATCGTTGAGCCACCGAACACTCCCAAAAATTGATGCGACTCGCTTGCCCAAATAAGGCAGGAGGCGGGGGGGAAGCAACAACAATCGGGAGGGCCCCACGCGTTCCATGTAGCTAGATATGTATATAGTCTACATTCCAGATACTTCTTGAGACTAAAAAAGCTATGGAACGTACGCTAAAACAGCGAAAAGGCAGTGTAAAGTACTGTAATGTGAACTTTTGATGGGTAAAGTAGTGTGAAGTAATGGATGCTTAGAATTTACGCGCCATCAGCCAATCAGATGTGAGGTTTATTGTAAATTTGATAAACTTTGCTAAGTTCGCTCAAGCTCGCGCGCGCGATGCCAACTCGGATGTTTGATCAGGCCAGGTTTGGTAGAATTCAAAGAAAATCTAATCTAGTTCTACACAAATTTCTGGAGGGCTGACGTGCGCCTCTTGACCCTCATCAACTGACCCAAACCTTTCCAGCACTCCTCGCGGTGTGGTTCATGCGGTGTGACCGACCGAGTCGTTAGGCCGACGGTGGCTGTGCTTCCGAGATGCCACTTTTGCAGATTTATCATGTACCGTAAACGGATCTGGTATTGAAAAGAGGGTGTTGAGACAAGTTAAAGTTTCAGGAGCGCAGGGAGAGGTT
>JBBPUM010000138.1:0-27730 GCA_038094695.1 Chiua aff. virens
CTGAAACGCCACATATGATCTCGGGGGTGATGGAGAGCTCTATATCCTTATAGCACATATCTGTAATCGCGATTCTCCCGGTCCGTCAGATCCATGAATTCCTGTTGTGGCACCGTCAATATCCGCCCGTTGGGACAACGATCCAACGGCGCATACCTTGTCCACCTTGACCTGCACGCGCGTCCCGTTGTCCATCTCCTTCTCGATAAAGAACTCCTCATCTTCTTCGACTGGTTCAGCGTCCCGTCGGGCGTTTTCACGCGCAAGCAACCAACGGATGACTAGTAGCAACAAGGGGCAGATAAGGTAACAGATCCCGATGATGATCCATGGGATACGGTTCCTGCGTAGATCAGGGATGTGGTGACGATCGTGGCACCTCAGAGGGGGATAGCGTACCTCGGCTTGTACTTGGCTTGCCACATGAACGGACCGGCTGCGTTCCCGATGCAGTACGCGCACAACATGATCGCATTGGTTGTGATCTACGTGGATAATCAAGTCTAAGGTGGTCGAAAAGTAGACGGGACGGACGCACCCGCTTGGTGTGACCCGCGGTGACGTTGTTCAGCCAGGAGAGCGACAAGACGAATCCAGTCGTGTTGATATCAATAAGCCAGATGCTAAAGAGCAATCCGATCTGGTTGCTCCACGGCAAGAATTCGATCATTAGTACCCCGATCAGAGACGGGAGGAAGTATATCACGCCAACGTAGGCACGGCTATTTGGAAGGCGTGCCGCAAGCGTCACGCCTGTCCAGATTGTCATGATCTCGATGAACCCATCGACGCATCCGAGCAGGGTCGTGTCGAGATAGGTAAAACCAAAAGAGGAGATAATAATGGAACGTTGATTCGTGAGCGAGTTGGGAATGTTGTCCAGAGCCGAGAAGAGCGCGAACAGCCATGTCTTGGGGTCTAGGAGCGCTTCAATCATTCTGTATACTATTGTTGACACGATATATTGAATATTAGGGTGAGGACGCACTGTTCTTTCTTGAAATGCTTGTTTTCCACGCCAGTTTGGTTTTCCTAGAGGTATCGTCAACAACTCCGCCGAAGAGATATGACGCTCTTCGGGAGCCTCCTACCTTTAGCCGCTGGACTGCGGTCGCACGCTCACTCGGCGTGAGGAACCATGCATTAGTGGGAGAATCAGGGAAGAAGAACCTGTCGAGATCGAGTCAACTGAGCTTATCACGAGAACCAAGTCCTTCGTACCAGTATAGAACGGCCACGAGAAGCGTGATACATCCGGTAATAATCATCAACCTAACGCGACATAGGCATTTAGTTTTCCCGAGAGTCTGGGCCCGCCCGCAGCGGACACCCACCATTGCCAGGGTGCGAACCCGTTCGTGTGGATATGCAACGATCCAAAGCTGATGAAACCGGAGATAATCTGGGCTGTATGCAGACGATGAGCGCCCAAATGCCGCGTCCCCCCAAGTCGGGTCAACTCGGACTTGCCTGTCCCGTTCATCAAGACTGCCAAGCATGTTCAGCACGTATCTAGGGTGACCGACCACGCTAAAATACGCACACCAATACCCGACGCGCAACGTTTGCTCCTTGCGCGTGTAAAACATGGAACTGACGATCATGAACCCTGCCGTGATGGAACCCTCACAGGCGCCGAGGAAGAACCGGCAGACGAAGAGCTTGGCAAAGTCGTTGCTTGCCGCTTGGCAGACCAAGGCGATCCCCCAGACAAAGATGTTGAAGCTGCCGAGACATGGAAGGGCAGTGTGAGAGCCCGAGGGGGACGACGCACCTCATCCATCTGCCGACGGGAAAGCGCTGGAGCGCGAGGTTTTGAGGGTATTCGAAGATGAAGTAACTGATGTAGAAGATCGTGCCAAGCCTGATGCAATGGGTCAGGTGCCGGCAAGGGAGTATTCGAGGATATATGGGCAGTACCAATTATATCTGTCACAATAGGTCATGATCAGAGGCGCCTTTTGGATGAATATGGACCTGTGGGTCACGGGCCGGTACTTACTGATTGGTTGACAGATGTGCGCCTTGGCTGTCAGTTGTGAGAGGAAAGCCCAGCTTCCGGTGTCACATGAAATCTTACTCGATGCCAAGAATCGAAGCACTACCGAGCGTCGTCTTGTCCATAAACTGAATCCTGCATACCAGAAAAGCATGAACATGACCGAAAAGATCACATAAACGCGGGTTACTCACCAGTAAAGTGCTGCACGACACACGTTCAGTGGAAAAAACGAACATTGGAAAAAAAAGCAATCTGTACTCACTACACATCATCGGCAGAATGTGGTAATCGATCTTCTTCCTGACGTGTACGTTCAAATAAGCTGCCAGACAGTCAAATGTCACAAACCTGACGCGTGCTGACTCCGCAGGGTCCAACTCTGTAGACAGGCCGGCAACGAGTTGGGCACCGGTGTCGATTTCCTTGGTTGATACGGCGTGTACATGGTGCTCTGGCAGTGGCGACTCGGACTGCTTCTCTCCCTGGGTGTCGGATGAACCCGCCTTGGAAGATACCCGAAACATGGGCATGATAGGTCGCTCGGAGTCACGGGCGTGCTCATAATGTCCTCTTATAGGCCTTCGGATGGCGATAACGAAACTCAGGAACTCCCCTCACCGTGTGAAAGAACTCGAAACGTTAACCCACCGGAGGTAATATAAAAGGTGGAGATAACATGCGCGGTCACAAGGTATCATGACGGTTTGGAGAGAGCTCGATACGTTCGGTAGCAAGTTGCTTATCTGTTCCAGTTATGTCGAAAGCGCAGTTGCGCGTGAATATCGTCCGATAACTTCACGCATCACAAGACAAATGATATCATTCAATTGTGATCTAGGTATGATAGGTTAGCCTTTGGACGCCGGACAAAGGCACCAGAGGGAGCTGCGAGTGGTGTGAACAGTTTTTTGCCATGCACGTACTACGATCCGATCAATCCAGCTTCTTTGAAGCAGCGGTAAACCGCGCGGAAGGCGGAGCATCTTTGGCAAGCTCGCTAGTCAGCTTCTCGAAGTCCACATCGTTGCGTTTGAAGATGTCCGCAACGATCGCGTCAACGTCCTCGGTCACTTCTAACGGCGCACCGTCTTTCGTCATCGTCTTCACCTGGATGACTTCCATCATCTGGTTGAAAACGTGTAGCTTGCCCATGGCGTGTAAACGATGCTGTGGCGTCAACCGGCGTGAGTAAAGAACCAAGTCGTACGCCACCGTACCTACCCTCATTTTTTGCATCAGGCCAATCTGGTTTTGCATCTCGGCCTCCTTGCCTTGCTCAACCGCCGTCCAACCGTCCTCCATCTTCATCCACACACACAATTCCCATGTCTTGGCGTCAATGACACCCTTTTGGTGCATCTCACAGGCAGCCGCCATTGCTTTGTAGTCGTACGCCCATTCTTCCCATGGCAAACCAAACGCCGCCTGCTTCATCTCCTCGGGGTCGACCGCCCGCCGGAGAAGATCCTTCATGTACGTGTCCCGCTTCTCCGGGCCCTCTGACACGATGTTCGCTACTGTCGACTCGCTGGGTTTGCGAAAAATGATTTCTTCGCGGGGGAATCCGTGGCGGAGACGCAGTGTGGCGACGCCAGTGAGAAAGTCGCGCACGATGGGGAGGAGAACCATGCAAATGAAGAAATCGAGGATGATATTGCCAAGGAGGGTCATGCCAAGTGCCGGTGCCGGAGCGGTCCAGTGTGGGACGAGTTTACTGAGGACGAAGCGGATCCCGTAGCGGGACAGACCACCATACGCGCGTCGTACGAGAAGGAGGGACCAGAGGATGTTCATCCCTACTTGCATTAGAAAGTGCTGTCTGGGTGTGCCACGTCAGTCACTGACTAGAGCGCGAAGAGGTGCGCCAACGCACTTCCGCGTAGACGCATTGGCGAAATCGATGTGGGTGACATATACCTCTGCCCTTTGGTCACAGTTAGCAAGAAACGAGTGTACTGGGTGGTCCTCTGGTACTTTATGAGCTGCGGGCATATCGACGGAACGAAGCAAGCATCGTTTCTCATAACCCGGGCCGGTCACTATACCTGGATGAGCCTGGGACTCGTTCCTAGCTGCTTAGATAAGCACCACTTGTTTCCTTTGGGCTACAATCCTGCACTGCCGGTCGCTGGCACGTCGGTCAATGAAATCGCCAAATACAGATTTGAAAAGTGTTGAAAAGTACCACCGAGGTATTGAATTTAACGTTCGAGTCGTGATTGAAATGTATTAATTAGCTCTAACAAAGACATCCGCAGACAATGTGCCATCGGAAGAGCTGGCTAAATGTTGAAAATAAGAGTGTTGACGTTAAAGCTTTGGAGCGCCGAGAATGATTCGGTGCCAGGACCCTGCAGGCTGTGCATTGACATCGTGCGAGAAAACCCGGTCTCCCTGCGCGTGGAGCACCCTCTCACTGCACTACTTCCTGTACGACTGTCTTAGATTCTTGAGCATCATCAATATTTTCCCATGGACTACCCAACATTCTTCAACACTGACGGTCCTGGGTTGAATTATGTCGCTACCCACGTATTTTTACCTGTTCAGGTTCCCGAAGAAAGTGACTATACCGTCCAGAACGACCTCTCGCTGGTTCGCGCAGCGTGTACTGCTGCCCACGCATATAGCGCTCATATCGATAACACCATCAAACCTCGTTGGTGTTCGATCGAGAAGATGCTGGATAATCTACAAGTTTCAGTTCAGTCTGGGCTGTTGCGCAAGGGGGATGTCACCTCCCAGCTTCGCAGCATGCGATCAGGAGGTACGTTTTCCGGTTATTTATTAATCGTTGGCTGATGGCACCTAGATATTCTCGCATTCCACATCAGGGCTCAGCGAGCGGCCGTTATATTCAGGAAACAGGAGGGCCACACACTGTATGAATCATTCGAAGTGGCACCGAGCAGAGATGTGTTGTCATACACTCCAGGAAGCCCGATATGCTCTTATCCCCAGTCATCTATCGAGGTGCCCAATGACGTATTTGACGACGTTCATTTCCAAACCGAACTCGCTCACTTCCTGTCTCGTCCAAGCGAGATTGATTCGGATCTCCCGAGTGTTCCGGCCTCTGAATCTCAATATATCACTGCCCTGCTCAATGGAATTCTTCGCAGCGTTGGCCGCACAATCGACAGTCCTAGCATTCAAAAGCGCGTTCGCGATGAAATTGGCGAGTTAGAGCCTGAGAGTAAGGAGAATGAGTGGCGCCGGTCGTCACTTTGGCTTCTCATCAGAGTTGTGATCCAGACGTCTCTCGATCGCTCCGATGTTGGCCAGATTTGTTACAAACAATTCCTATTATTTTTCGTCTGCGGTCTTGCAAAGGATGCCAACAATGCGGGCCTCTCCGGCGATCTACTTCATTTGATGTCCTGTAAAATTCTGCGACGGTTGAGCAAACTCGGACCCTTTGTCCCTGATTGGCTCTCCGACATAGCACTCGAGATGTGTATCTGTCTTCAAGACACCCTTAAAGTCAGAGCAACGGAGATCAAGGCATCTCAGCCTCAACCATCATACTGGAATCCCTCCGAACTTGATCTCGTGAACGACACCCGGCTCTCCCTCTCACACAGCGGCGAATACATTCGTAGTGCCTTAGAAGATCATGCACAGAGACCTCGTGATCCACTCTCTCCTGTTCCATCCTATGTCCGTGGCACTCTTTCAGACTTCTTGTCTGACCCTACCCTCTTTGATCAGGCATACAGTGCCGATCCGTATGTTGCCCTTTATGATCTGGAGCAATCGGTTGAAGAGAGTATCGATAACTGGGTTGCGCACGTCACAGACATAGGCGAGGCATCCACGCAGCTCGGGAGATTAATGGAGATATATCTGTCGAGTGCGTCGATTCCCTATGTGGACAATCCGGAATATCGCTCCATCGCGGTCTTGACTGCACTTGAGCTATGGGTCGCATTGGACAAGCTAACCGTTGCAGAGATCCCGATACTTGCTGACTACTCTCCCGAGATTCCCATATCCTTACTGGAGTCACTGCTTCTCCGCAAGGAGATGAACCTGCATCGCCTTTCCCTAGTGTATCAGTATCTTTCCGCTCGTCATTCTAGGTCGCGTGCAGGATTGTCAGTGCTATCAGACGAATTCACCCAAAACAGCTTCCCTATTCGTTTTTATGACAGCTCTCCTGTTCTCCAAAAATTCAAAGTTCTTTTCTGTGAAGGGCCAATGTGGGAGTTCGGTGAAGGTGGTGAAGGTGTTGATAGTGAAGCTCCACGTCTGGCCCTCACTCTCCGTAATGGTATGCCCCCGTTTGAGGCAGGGATGCACTCGATAAATAACTCAACAAAGGTGCAGATGCTTCCGAATCGCTGTTATCTACTGCGCCGTTGGTTATCAAGGCTATCACGTTTGAATTGCAGTGCCCTCTACCTCTTCATATATGGCGTTCTTGCATCGCACACCTCCTCTATCGCTTCGATAATGCCAGGGTGAAGCCCTTCTTCATTGAACACGAATCTAAATCGCATGATTTCCTTTTCGACATTCCCGAGCTACGGCCTTTTCTTGTCGATCACTTTCACCAAGAATTGCCCACCTACAGCCAATTCCAACCTGCCTACCTTCATCCACAAGATTCTCACAGAAGGTCGAAATTGGTTTATACCTTCAGGTGGCGTCTCCCGCGTCATGAATATTCAAGATGGCATGGAGTTGGCGATGGGTTACTGTCGCAGCATACCACATTCTACAATTTTTTCACCGATGGTTGCCCAAACCACAACTTCAGCCACCGCTCAAGAATCGCAAGTCTAAAAGCCTTGGCCACATATATCTCAAACACGGCTCATACATCCAACGAAGTCCTGGCTACTCAAACCAATTGTTCCGGAAATCTTCCCCTTCATGAATTCATCGCCTTTGGACATTTACGTAGTGGCAGTTCACTTCAATGGGTCAACATCTTACGGGAGCTGCGTGGTAGAACTTTCAATTTACGTTCTTACGAAGTTCACTTCTTGTTCGCACAGGCGGTCTGTCAAGTTGGCCCACTCGATATTCAGACTGGGGAGTGGAGGTGGCACCAGGAGCTTCAAAATCCCTCCTTCTGTGATGCACTGCTCACAGAACTCCAGTCCTTGTTCATTGATATCGCTTCAGGCTCCTTGGATCACGTGACGATGAGTACAATTTCTTTGCTGCTTACTCGGTTGCTTGCTTCTAGCCCTTGTGAGAGTATTTCGGAGCGAGCGCTTCAGCTTCTTCGAGATGTACGTCAGAAGACCTTGGAGTGGGTTCAAGAGTTGGCGTATAACTTAATTCTGGCGCCCATGCAACACGAGCGTCGCGAAGGTCTATATAACATGGCTGCTACGTGTAGGAGCACCTTCGATGTTGACGCTTCCGCATTCCACAAGCTGTTCCTTTCCGCACAAGATGTGGACGCTTTATTCTCTTGTGCTTTCTTTACAAATGCAACCAGCGCAGAGTCTCCCTTCCGAAGATCAAAGGCGCCTGGTTGTGTTTCATGCCACTTCTGTGTTTCCAACATGCTTGACTACTCTAATTTGCATCATCAGCGAGATCGTCGACTCTCCGTCGCTCTTGAGGTAGTATTGAAGGATCATACACTGGCTGACGTCTCAGATCGAGGGATTGACCTCGCAATATGCAGTATCTGGCCTGGTTACCGACCAAGCCCTAAAAGATGGGAGGTAAATCAGCACCGCCAGCTTCACATTCTTACATGTGCAACAGCTGCGACCGAGGATAAAGGCTCCCAGCTCATGCACATAAATCTACTTGACGAGTCATTATTAGTGGACAATCAGCCACTAGGAGGATTACCGCACGAGATTCGAGTGCATCCATTATATCAGCAAATTTTACACGGAGTATGTGCATGTCAATGTTTTTCAGAATGAAGCTGCTGACAACCTCTGCAGCAAGCCCTCGTCGTCGCTCCATCTGATATCCTGGGAATGGATTTTGCCACGCTAGCAATTGTTTCGGCTCATCGTGTAAGCGGTGCTGACGCCTATGATATGAATAACTGCATTTACGCGGATGCAGCTTCACTTCTCACTTCGGGGTGGAGATCTTGTGATTCGAGCACAGCATCAAAATACAAATGCTGTATTGGAGCTCATTCCTTCGGAGAAACTGACTGGTGACCTTCCAATGTTTCTTGTGGAAGAACATGTTCATTGGTTGAGACTTTCTGAGTCGCTCATCGAAGTACGCCCTCTCGAATATCTTTGGGAACAATTGCTAGAAAATTGGCAAATTGTCCTTGGTATGGATGGAAGCTATCGTGCGCACAAAGGTTTCGACACTCTCGTGGATATGAAGAGCAGAACATGGGCTATGGTTTCCGGGCGTTTGAACTGTTTGGACCACCCGGAGCATCTCATAGTCACCACATCCGCGTCCTTGTCCGACACGCCACCCACAACTCGCCTATCCGTCGGTCTACCTTGTTACGAACTTTCCTTCTTTGTGAATGCAGAAGATCATCTCGAGTCCCGTGACTTCAAAGGCATGATTTATGACGACAATCAATGCATCGGGACCTTGTTTGGTTTAGCGGACCGACTTGTTCTCCGAGCGAAAGGTGGTTTCGAGGACGGTCTCGTCTCAAGACAGATTCTTGTACCATTTGATTTTTTCCAACGGCGTCACACTCAATACTCTGCATATTATGCCTACGCAGTGGACACCGAGCTGGGTTGCTTGACAGGGAATTCTAGCCTTGAAAGCAAGGTGTTCCTCGCCTATCTGCACGCCAAGACGAGCATTGATTGGCAACCCGATCCACTGACAGGCATGACGGGTTGCCAGGAAGCATTGTCCATCCTGCATTCAGCCGGAATTCGGTCATCTTTCGATCATTTCTCAGGATATTATGATGCGAATAACTTTCCACGGTATCCCCAATTCGACCGGACGTTATGGATCCCAGAATACCTGTCCCAATTTGATGACCCTCTGGTTGTTTCATATTCGCGAAAGCGACACATGGCACGACAGACACGCAGTGCAAAACGAGCTGCATATTTATTTCAACCAAATCCCATGACACCTGTCCCCCCCAAAGATTGCAACAAGAATCGCCTTTTTTTCGAGCTGGAACTTGAAGATATTGTTTATACTGCAGCATCTGTCCTTTTCCATCAGCCGATTGATGTTCGGACTATGGATACTATTGTGTCAAAGTGGACAGAGATGTGGGGCAATACTATGACAGGGACAGTCGTTCATCCACCTTCGCCATACAACGGAATTGTGTGGAATTCCAAACTTCTAGAGGTGCTTTTGATGAAGATGCGTGGAATCCTCCAGGAGAACGACGGTATTCAGTACAAATTTCAAGTGCTATTCCTTCTTCCCACCGTGGCGTACTGCTCGTCGCATCCTCAGACCGCTTTTCTTTCGATGCTTCTGACATTAGCGAAGAGCCGACAACATTCTTCAAGTTGGAGAAACCCGCAGCTCTCTGCTGAGTACCGACTTTTAGATGGTTACTCTCCCAGTGACAAGGTGTTGCGACACCTTATCCACGCCTCGCGATATGGTGATCGGTCCTGGAATTTGGAAGAAGTGGAAGGAATTGTCGAAGTTTCCATCCAGCGTCTACTCGAGGCGTGGCCATCCGATACCGTTCCGAGTCTCTCGCTCTTGGTCGTTGGATCCAAGGACCTACCCCCAGACATCTGGGACGCGGCAAGCATGACTTGCACTCTCCAGAAGGTTTTTTCGAGCTGTCATCGCAATCTCAGACTGAAGGACGAAATTTTGCGAAGTCTTCAACTTGATACTACGCCACAGGCTATATTTTGGACCGCTAATGCTCAAACGATTTCTGCTGGCCATCATCGCCAGTGCAGCCTGCCCTCTACTCAGACTCCTTCGTTTCCGTTATCACTACAACCCGCATCTGGTTCTGGATCATGGTCTGTGAAGCTGGATCAGTTACTCTTCAACCGTCCTGCACCTACACTCCCAGATTTAATGCGATTGCCGACGTGCAGCTCAAATTATAGGGCGCGTTCATCTTCCGAGTACTTCACACTTGATGGGCTCTACTCCTTTCTTCGGACAGATAAGACCGACCTCCCATTTCGAGAGCAGTATATCACTGACCTTCATGCAAGTGCACTGCGTGTTCGTGAGGAATGTCAGATGAAGGTTGGGACGAAGATGTACCCTGTCGAAAGACTCGAGGAGCACTTTCGGCAGTGTAGGGTTAGATCCAAAGAAGCTTGGTGTCTCCTCCAGGAGAGCTTGAGTCCAACAACCAATCCTTTCGAACAGGCGCTTGGCCGGAGTGGACAGTGGCCTAAAATCACCGTGGTTTCCCTCTTGCGATGTCTTGCAACAACCTCGCCAACCAAGCTGTCAAAGGGTTCAAGTTGGAGGAAATGTCTGGTATCATTTGTTCTGCTCTTATTGGAACTCCAGCGTTCCCGAAGATTACTTCTTTTCGCTTTGCAAGGTCTCGAGGAGGAGTTTTCCAAGGAATTGGAAAACGAAGGATGTGATGGATGGGATGCAGAAAAATACCCAGATTGGCTGTTGATTCAGGTACCTTGCTACTCCCAGATATCTGTTGTGCACTACTTACTGGCATTTCACTCCACATACATACCAGTTACAGGGAAACTTCCTGATACGCCGCACACAAGCTGATATTGCAATGGAAATGATGTCCCCACGTTCCGGAGAGAGTACCGTATTGCAGGTCAACATGGGCGAGGGAAAATCCTCTGTGATAATCCCGATTGTTGCGGCCGCTCTTGCTGATGATGATCAGCTTGTGCGTGTTGTCGTTCCGAAAGCTTTGATGAAGCAGATGTTTGACGTTCTGATCAATCGTCTCGCCGGGCTAGTGAACAGGCGAATATACCGGATTTCCTTTTCCCGCCAGGATAGGCATGGAGGTTCGAGGGTATACAAGATCTTGTCGGAATGCATGGAGCAGCATGGAATTATTGTTCTTCAGCCTGAGGACATCTTGTCACTCAAGCTAAGGAGCGTGGAGATGCAACTCCCTAAGCACAAACTTATCGCTAAACCATCATCGGGACCTCACTTGCAATCAGTCTATGACAATAGCGTGATGGTCAGGCCTGGAGAGCTCAAGGTCGTGAGTATTCCTGAGATGGCATACCCACTGGCAATTTGGCTGACCATTCTCGGATAACAGTTGAATGAAAGTTATTTTGCTACACTGCTACGAGGGCTCCATATGGCCACGAAGAAAACCATAAGCACTTCTGACGCATCTCTGGATGATGACGACTCGGACCACACCACCAAGTCGGAAGAAGTTCAATTCATGGACAATCAGAAATGGCATTACGCTTATTCCAGAGACATTCTCGACGAATGCGACGAAATTCTTCATCCCCGGTTTCAATTAATTTATACTGTTGGTCATCAACAACATATGGATGGATATCCAGACCGATGGTCGGTCACTCAGCAAATCTTGAGGCTCGTGAAGCAACATGCAGGCTCACTCTCAATAGACCTCCCAGATTCTATCGAGTTCAAGCTCAGCAAACCCGGGTCGTTCCCATACTTCCGCATCTTGCGGACCTCTGATGCTGGTCGACGCTTGATCTTATTGCTGCTACGCGATGTGATGTCTGGTCACCTTCCTTCCTTCCATTTTCAACACCTTAGCCAAAGCCGACGAGATGCAATTCACCATTTTCTTTCGTCTGCAGATGTCGATATTCAGCTCGACACAGCCAAAGAGGTGGAGGAATATGCTAGGCAATCCCGGCAGAGCAATCTTTGGGGTGGACTGCTGCTCCTGCGCGGGCTCTTCGCATGCAACATCCTCCTGTTCGCTCTCACGGAGCGGAGATGGCGCGTGGATTACGGCCTTATTCCGGGTCATTGGATTAGTATGAGGCCCTGGCAGAAGGTACCAACCATGCTGGCTGTTCCATATCGAGCTAAAGACGTTCCGGCACCGTATACCCAGTTTGGCCACCCAGACATTACCATTCTTCTCACCTGCCTATCTTATTACTACACTGGCCTCAGCGAGGAACAACTCAGAATCTCTTTTCAGACTCTTCTACACGAGGATGACCCAACTGCAGAATACGCACTTTGGGTTAGCGACTGTAGCTATGCGTCATTACCACCCTCCCTCCAATTCCTTGGGGAGTTCAACCTGGAGTCGTCAGAGCAATGGGACGACTACCTATATCCAGTTTTTTCTTATTGCCAAGCAGCGATCGATTTTTACCTCTCGCGTATTGTGTTTCCAAAAGAAGCGAAGGAATTTCCGTGGAAAATTGCTGGTTCCAGCTGGGATATAGCAGAAAAGAGGAAACACCCGATCACAGGTGAATCTGGCTTTCCTACTGTAGTAGATCCTGTTCGTTAACACGACTGTCAGGATTTTCTGGCACAAACGATAGTCGATATCTTTTACCCATGTCTATCACGCAGCACGATCTGGACCATCAGCAGGGAACGAGTGCAAGAATACTTAGCTATCTCCTTCAACCTGAAAATGATTCATATGCGCTAATCACTCACGAGGATAACAAGTTGAGCAAGACACGCAAATTCCTGAAAACTGTAGTCAACCAAACTCCCGAAATTCGCGTCATTCTGGACGTTGGGGCACAAATTCTTGACGTATCCAATGCAGAACTGGCCAATGAATGGTTAAGTCTTGCTGGTCTTGGAGTTGCTGGTGCCGTCTTTTTTGACGACGAGGAGGACGAGTTGATGGTGATGACCAAGAATCGCATATCCCTGCCCCTGATGGCATCGCCGCTATCTCAGCAACTGGAGCGTTGCGTCATTTACTTAGATGATGCTCATACAAGGGGCACCGATCTCAAGTTCCCTAAGGGATTTCGAGCGGCCGTCACGCTGGGTCCCAAGGTCACGAAGGATCGTTTAGTTCAAGGTATGTGGATGAAATTGTAGTTTATCAGGGATGTCTTAGCGTTTCGCCAAGGTTGCATGCGTATGCGCAAGCTCGGCCGTGGACATTCCCTCATGTTCTTTGCGCCCCTTGAGGTTGATTTAAGCATCCGTTCCGTTACACATAAAGTGGATGCGAGCCCCATCAATACCGCAGAGATCTTGAGATGGGCAATTCACGAGACCTTGACTGATATCCAGGAACGGGCCCCGTATTGGGCGCAACAGGGCATGAGTCACCAGCGCAGATATGATGCTTGGTCGCGTTACTGCAGAGACGAGCTGGAACCAGACCAACTGGCAGACGCGTGGCTCGAACGAGATGCCAAATCACTCACAGATCTCTATGCGCCATACGATGCTGGAAATTCTCCGAAAAGTATTTCAAAATTGGAAACATACATCAGTCGGCGTTGTAACGACCTCGGGGCCTCCAAGTCATCGAACAAAACACAGTTGGACGAGCAATTAGAAAGGGAGGTCAACCGCGAGATTGAACGCGAGAGAGAGGTGGAGCTACCCCCCAAAGCAGAACCTGCTAGACATTTCCTTCATGAGGACGTCGTGTCCTTCGTGAAGACAGGTACCCTCCGTGCATCCAGCGCGTTTCGCCCCGTCTTCACTGCTCTCGATCAGAGCTCCGCGACTACTGGAGAAGCAAATGTAGGCTGGAGTCCATTTATCCTAGCGACGGCAGATTTCTGCGAGACAATCAAAGAAATACCGCCTGGGGGAAGGATGGATCAGTATCTTCGCCCTGTCCACTGGGTTATCTCCGGGAGAAAGGGTCGTGACCGAGTACTTGTGCTTGTGAGTCCGTTTGAAGCGGATCGCTTGATGCCCGATATCAGGGTCAGCAACCATGTCCACCTCCATGTTTACGTACCGCGCACATCGGAACGCATAAAACCCGCCGATGACCTGAAGTTCTACTCCATCCCTCCTGTTCCTGAAGACTGGACGCCGCCTTGGGATCTCATTGACCAGCTCAACATATTCGCCGGCCAGCTGTATCTCAGGGACTATGATTCGTACCTCCGACTGTCCCACTTCCTTCAAATACAGAAACAATCGCGGGAAGATCGGATGAAAAAAGCCGTCCAGTACAATTTATTCAATCTTCGTTCTCGCGAGGAGCTCGCAAAGGCCCATCCAGATTCGCTTCTACCCTCCATGATGATGTTGCTCGCCATTCGGAGAAGAGGCTTGCCCTTTTCTGAGAGCCACATGGGCAAAATTCTTCAAGGGCAGTCACTAACGAGAGCTGACTTCAAGTCCACGACGTCGACCACTCGTGTTTATGATGGCGAGATGGAGTACCGCATGGGATCAAGAAACGCGTCCCCGTCGGGTTTGGACGTGGATTGCGATGAAGATAGATCCTACGTTGTTGTCAACCATTCCTAAAAAGTCTTGGCGGGTGCTCGATTCATCGAGGTATGCCTCTCAGTCATATTTAGCAGTTGAGAAGAGAAATTCATATCCACCTGTTCGTTTGCCGTCGTTCATGTTCGAGTTACAGATTCACTTTTTCTCGTGTTGAATTCTTTCATGTATACCAGGTCTGAACTGGATCCTATTTTCTGTAACTTATTTCATATGGGACCCGTTTATCTGTACTGTTCTGTCCATGCAACTCTGATTAGTACTGGTCCGAAGCTCAGATCGAAGTCCCACGCGTCATCCTCATAACTGCATTGATTCTTCCAGAAGCAAAAACGTCGGATGAAGAGAAACGACGGTGCAGAGAGTTGAGCCGTACCCTCGTTTCTAACGATGGGTTCGCATTGACACCGCCCGTTCGGCACCACATCTCCTTGTGACTTTGTAAAAGGGACGGGCTTGCATTCCTCCGAGGCGTTCTTTGCGCAGAATACTCTATTCATATCGCCTATAACATACAACCAGGTTGACACTAACCCTCATACTATGTATCCTATTCCGAGGTTGAGTCGAACATAAGATATGCATCACTACCAATGCGGCCTATGAGTCTCGCGTTGGTATCCGTACGGGACTTTGAAGAGGTAGAGCTGATGATATTCTTCTGCATCATACCATCCAGCCTGGAGTATCTCCGTGATAATCTTCTTTCCCTTGGGCGTGAAATGTTTGGCCTGTACTTCTTCTGTAACGCGTCTTGCGATGCTTTTTTGCTCTGCGTTGAGTGAAGATGGCGGATCGATATTCTGCGGGGCACATGGATCAGGAGGCATTGTAGCACAGTCGAATTCCCGACATACGGGTGCCAATATCCGCCCCCTGTCTGCTCAATGTTGTTGGCTCGTGCGTGCGATAAAAGAACTCTGTTATGGTAGGCGGACGCATTCTGAAGTCAGTTCGACAGCCCCGTCAGCATATATCCAAACTTCCACTCACCGACGAGCTCACCATAAGTCACGACGGAAGGATCAAACTCGATCCTGAGTGCCTCCGTGTGGTCCGTCGCGCCAGCGCACACCTCCTGATAGCTCGATTTGACCGACGATTCCTCGCCTCTGGCAGTGTATCCGACTGCGGTCCTTAAGTTCCCCTTGTTCTGAGAGGCGCGGGTAATGCTTCAGAAATATGCGTTCCACCCCCCAGAAACAACCCGTTACAAAGGTAGCAACCTCGGACTGTTCTGATGCTATTTCCGAAGACACGGAGGAGTAAGTATGCAAATAGTAAGGGTGTCGTAATCGGCACATACCGGAAGTTATTTTGGAGAACCATGCGAATAGAGAAATCGAGGATGAGATTGCCGATGAGGGTCATGGCGAGTGCCGGTGCCGGTGCGGTCCAGTGTGGGATGAGTTTACTGAGGACGAAGCGGATCCCATAGCCGGACAAACCACCAAACGTGTGTCGTGCGAGAGGGTGGGACTAGAGGATGTTCATCCCTACTTGCATTAAGAAGTGCTATCTAGGTGGATATGCCACGCCAGTCACTGACTGGAACACGGAGAGTCACAGTGAGTAAAAAAACGAGTGTACTGGATGGTCTTCTGATACTTTGTGAACCGCAGGCTCGTCGGCGGAATGGAGCGAGCATCGTTTCTCGTAAGGCTGTTCGTTCTTGAATATTTGAATCTTAATTACTTAGATAAGCACCGCTTTTGAATCGGGCTCACTGGCCCGCTGTCTCTGTCCCTACACTGCTAAGTACTGCCGGTCACTGGCACGTGTATTCCGGGGACAACCTGCTGTGCATCGACGTGCCAGGAAACCGGTCTTCTGCGCCCGGAGTATCTTCTCACTGCGTTACTTCCAGTGCGACTGTCTTAGATTCCGTCATCAATATTTCTCGACATTTTTCTATGGACTACCCAACGTTCTTCAACGCCGACGATTCCGGATTGAATTATGTTGCTACTCACGTATTTTTACCCGTTCAGGTTCCCGAAGAAAGTGATTGTACCATCCAGAACGACCTCTCGCTAGTTCGCGCAGCGTGTACTGCTGCTCACGCATATAGCGCCCATATCGACGACGTCCTCAAGCTTCGTTGGGATTCGATTAAGAATATGCTAGATAATCTGCAAGCTTCCGTTCAGTCTGGGCATCCGCGCAAAGGTGATGTTGCATCCCAGCTTCGCAGCATGCTATCAGGAGGTGTGTTTCGAGCTCTCTCTTGATTATTGACTAATGGACCACAGATATTCTTGCATTCCACATTGGGGTTCAGCGAGCGGCTGTTATATTCAGGAAACAGCAAAACCACACACTGTACGAATCGTTCGAAGTGGCATCGAGCAGAGATGCGTTGCTGTATACTCGAGGAAGCCTCATACGCTCTTATCCCCAGTCAGCCATTGAGGTGCCCAACGATGTGTTTGACGACGTTCATTTCCAAACCGAACTCGCCCACTTCCTCTCCCGCCCAGGCGAGATCGACTCGGATCTCCCGAGTGTCCCAGCGTCTCAATCTCAGTACATCACTGCTCTGCTCAATGGAATTCTTCGCAGCGTCGGCCGTACAATTGAAAAACCTAGCATTCAAAAACACGTTCGTGACGAAATTGGCAAGTCGGAAAGGAAGGAGGATGAATGGCGTCGCTCATCGCTTTGGTTTCTTATCAGGGTTGCGATCCAGACATCTCTCGATCGCTCCCATTCTGGTCGCATCGCTTATAAGCAGTTCCTATTATTCTTCATCTGCGGTCTCGCAAGGGATGCCAACAATGCAGGTCTCTCCGGAGATCTACTTCACTTGATGACCTGCAAAATTCTTCGACGGTTGAGCAAACTCGGATTCTCTGTCCCGGATTGGCTCTCCGACATGGCACTCAAGACGTGTACTTGTCTTCAAGACACCCTTGAAGTCAGAACGACGGAGATCAAGGCATCTCAGCCCCAACCATCGTACTGGAATCCCTCCGAACTTGATCTCAAGAACGACACCCTACTCTCTCTCTCTCATAGCGATGAATACATTCGTAGTGCCTTGGAAAATCATGCACAGAAACCTCGTAGCGCGTTCTCTCCTATCCCATCCTACGTCCGTGGTACCCTTGCAGACTTCTTGTCTGACCCTACCTTCTTTGACGAAGCATACAGTATCGACCCCTATGTTGCTCTTTATGATCTGGAGCAATCGGTTGAAGAGAGTATCGATGACTGGGTTGCGCACGTCACTGATATAGACGAGGCATCCGCACAGCTCGGGAGATTGATGGAGATATATCTATCAAGTGCATCCATCCCGTATGTGGACAATCCAGAATATTGTTCCATCGCAGTTTTGACTGCGCTTGAGCTATGGGTCGCATTGGATAAGCTGGTCACTGCAGAGATCCCATTCCTTACTGACTACTCACCTGAGATCCCCATATATTTGCTAGAGTCGCTACTTCTTCGCAAGGAGATGAACCTTCATCGCCTTTCCTGTGTATATCGGTACCTTTCCGCACGCTACTCGAGGTCCCGTGCAGGGTTGTCGGTGTTGTCAGACGAATTTACTCAAGACAGCCTTCCTGTTCGTTTTTATGACAGCTCTCCTGCCCTCCAAAATTTTAAAGCTCTCTTCGACAAAGGGTCGATGTGGGAGACCGCTGAAGGCGGCGAACTTGGTAGTGGTGATCCACGTCTGACCCTCACTCTCCGTCATGGTATGTTTCGTTTAAAGAGTTAGTATGTGTAGTTGACAAGCAGCCTAATGAAGGTGCAGAAGTTTCGAAATCGTCGTTATCCGTTCCGCCGTTGATTATCAAGGTCATCGTATTTGAGCTGCAATGTCCTTTACCTCTTCGTATATGGCGCTCTTGCATTGGGCACCTCCTTTACCGCTTCGATAATGCCAAGATAAAACCGCTCCTAACTGAACATGGGTCTAAATCACATGATCTCCTTTCTGACATCCCCGAATTACGCCCTTTCCTCTTCCACCGAGAATCGCCCACCTACAGTCAGTTCCAGCCAGCCTATCTTCATCCGCAAGGTCTCGAGACCCTCAGAAACTCAAGGCTGGTTTATACCTTTAACTGGCATCTCCCACGCTATGAATGCTCGAGATGGCATGGAATTGGTGACGGACCACTGTCGCAGCATACCACATACTACAGTTATTTTACTGACGGCTGCGAGGAACACAACTATGACCAACGCCCAAGAATCAAGGGTTTAAGAACCTTGGCCACATATGTCTCCAACACCACTCATACATCCAACGAAGTCCTGGCTGCTCAAACCAATTGTCCCCAAGAGTTCTCTCTTGACGAGTTCGTCTCCCTTGGACATTTACGGAGTGGCAGTTCGCTTCAGTGGCTCAATATCTTGCGTGAGCTGCGTGGTAGAACTCTCAATTTCCGTTCCCATGAGGTTCATTTCCTGCTCGCACAGGCGGTTTGTCAGGTCGGCCCACTTGATGTGAGCACCGGGGAGTGGATATGGCATCGGGAGCTTCAAAATCCCTCGTTCTGTGATGCATTGCTCACTGAGATCGAGTCCTTGTTCCTTGACACCGCTGCTGGTTCATTGGATCACGTGACAATGCTTACGATTTCCTTACTGCTTACTCGATTACTCCCATCAAGCCCTTGTGAGAGCGTTTCGGAACGGGCGCTTCAGCTTCTTCGGGATGTACGCTGGAAGACCTTGGAATGGGTCCAGGAGCTTGCATACAATTTAATTCTGGCCCCTATGTACCACGAACGTCTCCAGAGTCTGCATGATATGGCCGCTACCTGTCGGAGCACATTCGATGTCGACGCTTCTGCACTCCATAATCTGTTCCTTTCTGCGCGAGATGTGGACGCTTTATTGTCTTGTGCTTTGTTCACGAGAGCAACCCGTGCAGAGTCTCCCTACCGAAGACTCAAGGTGTCTGATTGCGCCTCATGCCATTCCTCTGTTTCCGACATTCTTGATTACTCTGAATTACAACGTCAACGAGATTGTCGGCTCTCCATTGCCCTTGAAGTAGTGCTGAAGGATGTTATCCTGGCCGATGTCTCAAATCGAGGCATTGACCTCGCAATACGGAATGTTTGGCCCGGTTATCGACCAAGCCCGAAAAGGTGGGAGGCAGACCAGCACGGCCAGGTTCACGTTCTAGCTTGTGCAACAGCTGCGACGGCGGATAAAGGCTCCCAGCGCATGCAGATAAATCTACTCGACGAATCACTATTGGCCGACGATTGGCCGCTGGGAGGACTGCCGAATGACATTCGAGATCATCTTTTATATCAGCACATTTTGCGTGTATGTGCTTGTTGGTAATAATGATAGAAAGCTGCTGACAACATCTGCAGCAAGCTCTTGTTGTTACCCCGTCTGATCTCCCAGGAATGGATTTTGCTACGTTGGCAATTATCGCCGCTCATCGTGTAAGTGATGCAGAAATCTCCGGGATGCCATATTTATACTCACGCGGATGCAGCTCCATTTTTCACTCCGAGGTGAAGATCTTGTGATTCGAGCGCAACATCAAAATACAAATGCTGTGATGGAGCTCATTCCTTCGGAGAAACTGAATGGCGACCTACCGACGTTCTTTATCGAGGGACATGTTCATTGGCTAAGGCTTTCTGAGTCGCTCATCGAAATACGCCCATTCAAACATCTTTGGGAGCAATCCTCAGAAAATTGGCAGATCGTCGTTCGTACAGCTGGGAGTTATCGTATGCACAAAGGCTTCGACACTCTTGTGGATATCAAAAGCAGAACATGGACCATGGTTTCTGGCCGTTTGGACTGTTTAGATCACGCGGAACATCTTGTAGTCACCGCATCGACTTCCTTATCTGACACGTCACCCATCGCCCAACTATCTGTTGCTCTGCCTTGTCATGACCTCTCTTTCTTTGTGAATGCAGAAGATGATCTCGAGTCCCGTGACTTTAAAGACATGATCTATGATGGCGATCAATGCATCGGGACTTTGTTTGGTTTAGCGGACCGGCTTGTCCTTCGAGCGAAACGCAATGTTGCAGACGGACTCATCCCAAGACAAGTTCTTGTACCATTCGACATTTTCCAAGAGCGTCACAGTCAATGCCTTTATACCAACTCCGGTGTGACATATCATACCTACACAGTGGACACCGAGCTAGGTTGCTTAACAGGGAGTCCTAGCCCTGGAAGTAAGGCCCTCCTCTCCTGTCTGCATGCCAAAACGAGCATCGATTGGCAGCCTGACTCACTGACAGGCACCACAGGCTGTCAAGAGGCATTCTCCGTCATGCAATCAGCTGGAATTCCGTCACCCTTCGATTATATCTCATCAGATCTCCATGATGAGATCTTTCCACGGTATCCCCAATTTGCCGTGGCATCATCGAGGGAAGACTTGTCCAACTTCGATGACCCTCACAGTGTTATATATTCACGAAAACGACATGTGGCACAACAAATGCGCGGCGCGAAACGGGCTGCACACCTACTGCAACCAGACCCCATGGTACCAAACCCTCCAGAAGATTACGATGACAAGAGTGGTGTATTTTTTGAGTCGGAACTTGAAGATACTGTTTATACTGTGGCATCTATCCTTTTCCATCTACCGTTCAATGTTCAGACAATGGGTATTGTGTCGAGGTGGACAGAGATGTGGGGCAATATCATGAGAGGGACAGTTGCTCATCCACCATCGCCATACGATGGAGTTATGTGGAATTCTAATCTTCCAGAGGCTCTTTCGACAATGGTGCACGAACTCCTCCGAGAGGAAAATGACAGCACCCGGTGCCAATTTCAAGTGCCATTCCTTCTTCTCACCGTGGCGTACTGCTCGTCGCATCCCCAAGCCGCTTTTCTCTCGATGCTTCTAGCATTAGCAAAGGGCCAGCAACACTCTTGGGAAAATCCGTCATTCTATGCCGAGTACCAACTTTTAGATGGTTATTCCCCCAGTGACAAAGTGTTGCGACACCTTATTTATGCCTCACGATACGGAGACCGGTCCTGGGCTGAAATGACAGTGGAGGGGATGGTTGAGGTTTCTGTTGAACATCTGCTCAGGGCGTGGCCATCCGATACCATTCCGGATCTGCCGCTCTTGGTTACTGGATCCAAAGACCTTCCACCAGGTATCTGGGACGTGGAAAGCATGACTTGCGCTTTGCAAATGGTTTTTTCGAGCTGTCATCGCAATCTCAAACTGAAGGACAAAATTTTGCGAACTCTTCAACAGCTTAGTATTGTGCCACGAGCTATGTTGCAGGTCGCTAATATTCAGACGATTCCTGCTGGCCATCATCGCCAGTATATTTCACTCTCTACTCAGGCTCCTTTGTTTCAGCTGCCACTACATGTTGAACACGCGTCCGGATTTGGATCATGGCCTGTGAAACTACATCAATTACTCTGCAGCCGTCCTGCACCTAAACTTCCAGATTTAACACGACTGCCGGCGTGCAACTCAAGTTGTGGCGTATGTTCATCTTCTGATCACTTCACACTCGATAGCCTCTATTCCTTTCTTCGGACAAACAAAGCCGACTTCCCATTTCGAGAACAGTATATCACTGATCTTCATGCAAGCGCACTGCGTGTCCGTGAAGAATATCAGATGATGTCTGGAACGAACAAGTATCCTATCGAAGGACTCGAGGAGCACTTTCGGGAATGCAGGGCTAGGTGCAGTGAAGCTTTGCACATCCTCAAGGAAAGCTTGGGTCCAACAGATAATCCTCTCGAACGGGTACTAGACCGGAGTAGACAGTGGCCAAAAATCACCGTGGTTTCCCTCTCGCAATGTCTTGCGACGACCTCTCCGGTCAAACTCTCGAAGAGTTGGAGGAAATGTCTAGTGTCTTTTGTTTTACTCCTACTAGAACTCCAGCGTTCTCGGAGGTTAGTTCTCTTTGCTTCCAAGGGTCTCGAGGAAGAATTTTCAAAAGAATTTGAAAACGAGGGATGTGACGGGTGGGATGCAGAAAAATTCCCAGATTGGCTGTTAATTCAGGTGTGTCGCGACTTCCAGACATCTGATGTGCACTCAATTCGCCTCTTCCATGTGCCACTGGCCAGTTGCAAGGAAACTTCCTCATACGTCGCAAGCAAGCTAACATTGCAATGGAGATGATGTCCCCGCGTTCTGGACAGAGCACCGTAATGCAGGTCAACATGGGCGAGGGGAAATCCTCCGTGATAATTCCGATCGTTGCTGCTGCTCTTGCTGATGGTCACCAGCTTGTGCGTGTCGTCGTCCTGGAAGCTTTGGTGGAGCAGATGTTTGACATCTTGGTCAATCGTCTCGCCGGGCTAGTAAACAGACGAATATACCAGATTTCCTTTTCCCGTCAAGACGCAGGCAGACATTGGAAGAACACATACAAGACCCTATCTGAATGTATGGAGCAGCATGGGATTGTCGTTATTCGGCCCGAGGATGTCGTGTCACTCAAGCTAAGGAGCGTAGAAATGCAACTACCTAAGCACAAGCTCATTGCTGAACCATCGTCGGGACCTCACTGGCAGTCAATCTATTACTGTAGTGCGGCGACCGGGGAGTCGAAGGTCGTGAGTATCACTGCGATATACCTAGAACATTCAATGATTAGGCTGATCA
Organism: Chiua aff. virens; assembly: GCA_038094695.1. Taxonomy (NCBI): domain Eukaryota; kingdom Fungi; phylum Basidiomycota; class Agaricomycetes; order Boletales; family Boletaceae; genus Chiua; species Chiua aff. virens. The sequence continues at coordinate 22,923 of JBBPUM010000138.1, forward strand.
TTTTCGGAACACAGTTGAATGACAGCTATCTTGCTAAGTTGCTGCGCGGGCTGAGCACGAGCACTGACACGAAGGAAACCACAGGCACATCCGACGTGTCTCAGAGTAATGATGACTTGGATCACACCACCTCAGAAGAACTTCAGGTGTTGAAGCTTCAGAAATGGCATCACTCTTATGCCCGAGACATTCTCGACGAAAGCGACGAAATCCTTCATCCCCGGTTTCAGTTGATCTATACTGTCGGCCATCAGCAACATATGGATGGATATCCAGACCGATGGTCAGTCACCCAGCAAATCATGAGGCTCGTGAAGCGGCATGCAGGCTCGCTCTCAAAGGATCTCACGGATTCTGTTGAATTCATACTCAGAGAACCCGGATCATTCCCGTACTTCCGCATCTTGCCAACCTCCGATGCTGGACGACGCTTGATCTTATTGCTGCTGCGCGATGTGATGTCTGGGCACCTTCCTTCCTTCCGTTTTCAACACATTAGCCAAACGCAACGAGATGCAATTCAACATTTTCTCTCATCTGAAGATGCTGATCTCCAGCTCGACACAGCCAAAGAAGTGGAAGAATATGCCAAGCAGCCTCAACACAGCAATCTTTGGGGCGGACTGCTACTTTTGCGTGGTCTTTTCGCATGTAACATCCTCCTGTTCGCCCTCACGGAGCGGAGATGGCGCGTGGATTACGGCCTTATTTCGGACCGTTGGATTACTATGAGACCCTGGGAGAAGGTGCCGACTATGCTGGCTGTTCCATATCGGGCTAAGGACGTTCCGGCACCGTACACCCAGTTCGGTCATCCAGACGTTACAATCCTCCTCACCTGCCTATCTTATTACTACACCGGTCTCAGCGAGGCACAGCTCAGAGTTTCTTTTCAGATTCTTTTACATGAGGATAACCCGACTGCAGAATATGCACTTTGGGTTAGCGACAGTGATTCCGCGTCACTACCACCCTCTCTCCAGTACCTCGGGGAGTTCAACCTGGAGTCGTCGGAGCAATGGGACGAGTACCTGTACCCAGTTTTTTCTTGTAGCCAAGCAACGATCGACTTTTACCTCTCGCGTGTTGTGTTTCCAAAAGAAGCGAAGGAATTTCCATGGAAACTTGGTGGTTCCAGCTGGGATATAGCAGAAAAGAAGGAACGCCCGATCACAGGTGAGTCTGGCTTTCTTACTGCGACCGGATTTCATTTGTTGACACAACTGTCAGGATTTTCGGGAACAAACGACAGTAGATATCTCTTGCCCATGTCTATCATGCAGCACGATCTGGATCATCAGCAGGGAGCGAACGCAAAAGTGCTCGGTTATCTCCTCCAATCTGAAAATAATTCGTACGCGCTAATCGCTCACGAGGATGACGAGCTAAGCAAGACGTGCGAATTTCTGAAAACTGTGGTCGATCAAACTCCCGAAATCCGCGTTATTCTGGACGTTGGGGCACAAATTCTTGATGTGTCGAATGAAGAACTGGCCAGGGAATGGTTAGGTCTCGCTGGACCTGGAACTGCTGGTGCTATCTACTTTGATGACGAGTGGAACGAGTTGAAGGTCATGACCAGGAATCGTAGATCCATGCCGCTGGCGGCATCACCACTGTCCCAGCAGCTGGAGCGTTGTGTTATTTATTTGGATGATGCCCATACCAGGGGCACTGATCTCAAGTTCCCGAAGGGATTTCGAGCGGCGGTTACATTGGGTCCCAAGGTGACGAAGGACCGACTGGTTCAAGGTGTGTTGGTAATTGCGAAACCGTAGTTTATCAAGCACACCTAATCATCGTGTTTAGGTTGCATGCGTATGCGCAAGCTCGGCCGTGGACACTCCGTCATGTTCTTTGCGCCCCTCGAAGTGGATTTGGGCATCCGCTCCGTTACACACAGAGAGGATACGAAGGTCCCTATCACTACCGCCGATATCTTGAGATGGGCAATTCACGAGACCTTGACTGACATTCAGGAACGGGCACCATATTGGGCACAACAAGGGATGAGTCACCAGCGCAGATATGATGCTTGGTCGCGTTACTGCAGGGATGAGCTTGAACCAAACCAACTAGCAGATGCGTGGCTGGAACGAGATGCCAAACCGCTCGCAGATCTCTATGCATCATACGATACTGGAAATGCTTCAAAAATTGCTTCCAAATTGGAGACATATATCAGTCGGCGTTGCAACGACCTCGGGGCTTCCAAGTCATCGAACAGAAGGCAATTGGACGAGCAATTAGAAAGAGAAGTGAACCGCGAGATTGAGCGCGAGAGAGAGGTGGAGCTACCCCCCAAAGCAGAACCTGCTAGACATTTCCTTCATGAAGATGTTGTATCCTTTGTGAAGACCGGTACCCTTCGTGCATCCAGCGCGTTTCGTCATGTCTTCACTGCTCTCGATCAGAGTTCCGCGGCTACTAGAGAAGCACACGTAGGCTGGAGTCCATTCATCTTAGCGACGGCAGACTTCTGCGAGACGATCAAAGAAATACCACCCGGGGGCAGGATGGATCAATATCTTCGTCCTGTCCAGTGGGTCATCTCTGGAAGGAAGGATCGTGACCGAGTACTTGTGCTTGTGAGCCCGTTTGAAGCGGATCGCTTGATGCCCGATATCAGGGTCAGCAACTATGTTCACCTCCATGTTTACGTACCGCGCACATCAGAACGCATGAAACCCGCCGACGACCTGAAGTTCTACTCCATCCCTCCTGTTCCTGACGACTGGACACCACCCTGGGATCTCATTGACCAGCTCAACATATTCGCCGGCCAACTGTACCTCAGGGACTATGATTCGTACCTCCGACTTTCCCGCTTCCTTCAAATGCAGAAACAATCACAGGAAAATCGGATGAAAAGAGCAGTCCGGTACAATTTATTCAATCTTCGTTCTCGCGAGGAGCTCGCAAAGGCCCATCCAGATTCGCTCCTACCCTCCATGATGATGTTGCTCGCCATTCGGAGGAGAGGCTTGCCCTTTTCTGAGAGCCACATGGGCAAAATTCTTCAAGGGCAGCCACTAACGAGAGCTGACTTCAAGTTCACGACGTCGACCACTCGTGTTCATGATGGCGAGATGGAGTACCGCACGGGATCAAGAAGTGCATCCCCGTCAGATTCGGAGGTGGATTGCGATGAAGATACATCTTACGTTGTTGTCAACTGCCCCTAGAAAGTTTCCGTGGGCATTCAGTTTGTCGAGGCATGCCTCTCGACATTTGCACTGTTCCGTCCGTTCAACTCTGATTTAGTGCTGGTCCGAAGTTTAGATCCGATAACAATTGGGGCGTGTGCACGTAATAAAGTCCCACGGGTCGTCTTCATAAACACAATTTTCGCGAAGTTGTCTGCATTGATTCTTCCACAATCAAAAACGCCAGATGAAGAGAAATGACGGTGCAGAGAGTTGAGTCGTGCCCTCGTTTCTAACGATGGGTTCGCATTGACATCGCCCGTTCGGCACCACATCTCCTTGTTACTTTGTAAAAGGGACGGGCTTGCATTCCTCTGAGGCGTTCTTTGCGTGGAATACTTTGTTTATACTCCCATATGTGACATACAATCGACTTGACACTATCCATCATACTATTTAGCCTATTCCAAGGTTGAGCGGAACATGGGATATCCATCACTACCAATGCAGCCTATGAGTCTCGCATTGGTATCCGTGCGGGACCTTGAAGAGGTAGAGCTGATGATATTCTTCCGCATCATACCATGGTCCAGCCTGGAGTATCTCCGTGACAATCTTCTGTCCCCTGGGCGTGAAATGTTTGGCCTGTACTTCCTCTGTAACGCGTCTTGCGATGCTTTCTTGCTCGGCGTTGTGAGTGAAGATGGCGGACCGATATTCTGCGGGGCACATGGATCAGGGAGCACAGTAACACAGTCGAATTCCGGACGTACGGGTACCAGTATCCGCCCCCTGTCTGTTCAATGTTGTTGGCTCGTGCGTGCGATAAAAGAACTCTGTTATGGTAGGCGGATGCATTCTGAAGTCAGCTCGACAGCCGTATCAGCATACATCCAGATTTCCACTCACCGACGAGCTCGTCATAAGTCACGACGGAGGGATCAAACTCGATCCTGAGTGCCTCCGCGTGGTCCGTCGTGCCAGCGCACACCTCCTGGTAGCTCGGTTTGACCGACGATTCCTTGCCCCCAGTGTATCCGACTGCGGTCTTCAAGATCCCCTTGTTCTGAGAGGGCGGGTAATGTTTCAGGAATATGTGTTCCACCCCCCAGAAACAACCCGCTGCAAAGGTGGCAACCTCAGGGTGTTGTGATGCTATTTCTGAAGACATGGTGTAAGCATACAAATAGTAAGGGTCGGCACGTACCAGAAGTCATTGCAGAACGGTAGTGAGATGAGTCAATCCCAGCCGTTGCGAATGGTTTTTTCCCGAGCGAGATGAGGCGGCTAAACATCGCAAGCACAAGTGCTAGTATGCACCTTGCCGTGTGTTGGCATTAATTAGCGCTCCGATTGCGTGCACTCATGATGTAATGCCTGCCGAGCCGCTTTGCCCACGTTATTCAGTCACCACGGGCCTCTCGAACGCGATGCTCATCATCTCGTTTGTATGTACATAAAACTCGCTGTCTGATTGCAGACAAGTCATATTTGACATAGATCAGGCACGGAGAGTCCCTCGATAACCTTGTGAGCGTCAATTACTACGCGTATCATTATGGACCATGACATCATCCATGATCAGAAATCGATTTGGGCAGGCCATAGGGATGCAGAACTGAGCGAACTTGGTGAGTGACCTCCACGAAGACACCCATAAAC
>JBBPUM010000139.1:8091-27666 GCA_038094695.1 Chiua aff. virens
GACACGGCACATCTAACACACGGAATAGGTATTTGCAGTCAATGGCGTTGAGACGACTTCAGTGTATAGGTCGCCACTGACCAATTCTATCCCATAGGTCTCGGAGAACACGCCCTGAAACTGCGAAGTTGAGGAGGAATAAGGACCCCAGAGCTCGTGACCGTCACAGCTAGCATCACAGTGAATTGATGGAACAATGAGGTCACTGTTGATCAACTTTAGACAAAAGCGCTGGATGCTTGACGCCACATACCTACGCAGATGCAGTGTCCAGCTCGACTTCCACACATATTAGTGAAGAGTTTTATCGCCACTTCGAATGAAACTTACCATAGAATGTATATGATGGGGAATTACCGACTAAAATGAAACCATACCAAGCACCGAGAGCCGCCCCCAAATTAAAGCCAACCCCTCTATTTTCAAATCCTTTCACAGCAGAGGGATGAAGTCTCCCAGTGTTCCTTTCAGAGTGCTTAAATCCGTTACGAACCTTACTGAAAACGATGGTCGAATAAGTAGTGTATCTGGCACAATAACACGTGCAACTCGACGTACGCTCTGACAGATTCAACGTGAGAGTTGACCACATTGAAATCGATGCTTCCGTCGGGCTTCAGTAAATTTCGACTGGAGCGCTTGGTGATTGGGAAGCCTATGCCATTCCCCTGCCCAGCTGACTGAGGCGCGGCATTCACCACCAACAAGATTGGTGTTATCATAGATATTGCGAGGCTAATGTCCATTCGGAGTCGCATGAGCGTCGGAAGGAACAATCAAAACTCCACTAAACGCAGGCGTCGGGATGCTCACCTTTAAAAAGGAGGGGGACGACGATGATCGTGGGATTTCAAGTTTGTTTCTCTGGAGAAGAGTCCTGGTCACCCGTCGCACCGTCTAGAGTATTCGAGAGTGTTGAACGTGCGTGGGTACGGCGGATTTCGGGGGGTAGTGGCCATTCTTCGAACGCGTTAAATCACGGCTGAAATCTTACGGGTCAATACGCAAGCAATTAAAGTGAGGAATATGCCAAAGCCCCGTTGCTTTCAGATGGCCTTCAGCACGCATCAATTCGAAACATGGCCCGGATCTTTTCTCACTTATGCTCATATCGAGTATGTTCGATATCCAATTAAGACCAGCCTCGGGGTTTTCCACAAGTTTCGCCATAGCTACAAAGGGATGTGGTGTTGCAACTTTCCCCTAAAATTTCCAGACTATCGTTGGATTCAAATTAGTGCCAGTTGATGTAAAATGGCGCATGCAACATACCCAGTAGCAGGTCGCAAAATGGGAGCCCCAATCTGGTGATGCCATTTCTAATCTCCCCGCGATCGATGACGGTAGCTATCATAAGGGAATCGGGCAATAAGTTTAGAATGTGGCAGCCGGAGTCCGAAGAAGTCTCCCATACAGGTTTATCAATTCAGGTGCCCTGTTGCAAATGAAATGCCAGCCCAGCCAACTTTTACCCCACGGTTTATTTGATTCCAGAGGTACATACAACTCTGGGGTTTCTGTGCTCGGAATTCCGAGACGAGTTCTGTGAATTCCCACCATAGTATGGAGATTTTCGTTCAAGTTCGGATGTCTGCGGTTTGGAGATTTGAACACTTCTGTTGGACAGGTCATATTATAGACTATAGGAAGTGCAACCCACCCACATTAATCATCACCTGATCGTCGGCGCCTAATCGAGGCTTAATGGATGCTAGGATACTGTTTGCATAATACCACGTGCCCTAGGACTCGCCGAGAGTCTGGTCAAATGGAACGATAACTTCAAGGATGAAGGTTTGAAATTCGAATGATTGAATTGGTCGGGATTTTGGAGAAGTGAAGATAGTGGAGTACCACAACTTCATCCATTGGCACATTGAGCCATAGTGATTGCAGAGCATTTTCATCGAGGCTAAAAATCTGCAAGGATGGATGCGATGAGTCGATTGCCGCTATTCCATCGCTGATTTATTACATTCGTAGCCATCAATGTGGGGGGTATCGAATGTAAAAATTGGCAACATGTCAGCATCTAGTATGGTATTTTCTGGACAAAACAACTCAGCCACATGTGTGAACTCAAAAGCTAGAGACTACAAGGACACAAGTTGTCCATCTAGTGTGGCTAATAATGCGTCCTTTAGCCCTATCGTCTAGGGAGCACAAGTGTCAATAGTTTGTCATTAAAACTGTAGAGTAAAAGTAGGTTTTACAGAAGCATTGAAGCACGCACTCAAGCCTCCAGATGTGCGAACTTGAAGTCAATTCCGAGTCGAAACTTCTCACACTCAAAGGCGGTACAGATATTCTCGAGAAAAGGAGCTTACCAATAGCGTGATACAAGCAGAGCTGAAATTACCACTGCACCGCACAGGATTTGCTCCACCGAGGTAGAATTGGGCTTTAGGTGACTCAAACTCGAAGAAAAAGAATTGGCCGGAAGTGGTGAACTGATGAAGAAGTTTCGAAGAAAGAGTTAGCACTTAATGCAGAGATCGGCTAAAACCCAAGTCACGTTTTAAGATTGAGCTTGACTGAGAAGATAGGGAGGGTGCCAGTGTTCAAGGTGCTTCCAGAGCTTGTCGTGCTTCTATTTCGTTTAGCGGAAGTAGTTGGTCCGCTCATCCATTGCGTTTAGTTTCGCTTAGCGAATCGTTCAAGTTATTGCGGAGTGCTTCAACCGCCCCAGAGGGGCTTGATTCTGGTCCACCGACGATGAAGGTTGCAAGTCCGTCGTCGAGCTGGCTAATATCCGCCATGTCGTTCCTGACGAACTTGAGTTCATCTATCAAGTCGCGGTGACGTTAGCTCGGTAAAGAAGCATGCTTGTTGTGCAGCTTACTGCAAAATACAGTCCAAAGATTGCTTGAGCGACAGGCGGAGAGGAAAGGTGAGTAGACAGACGGGATAATCAAGAGAACAATACTGACAGTGATGTCACAGAAGGTTCGAACGAGGTTGGTGGTAGCTCGGACAAAGGGAAACAAAGAGAGAAGTCGAGTCAAGGTTTCCGAAGCGAGATGATCGAGGATGTTCAAGTTATGGTGACAAGCACTTTGACAAGCCCCGACTACTATCCAAAAGAATGGTGTAGCTCCGGGCAGTGGCAAGGGAGGGTACGAGGGATTGAGCCTAGAGCGGAAGTCACAATACGGATAGGAACTCATGGGAACAGAGCTACTAGCGCAAAAGTGGTCGGGATCAATGGCAGGTATTCCATGTATTCGGCTGTGTTCACAGGGGACGGGAGACAGAAGGGAGGACTCGATGCTGGCAGATTCATGATGGGAAAGAGACGGGAAAGCCGATGGATGCAGGGAATCGGGTCCATGCCCTTGCGCTCTCTCCGGATGGCAAATTGGTTGCCATGAGTGGGCCTGGGGCAAATGAAAGAATTGTGAGGGTGTTTGATATGAAGGGTCAAAAGTTGGAAGGGCACACAGATGATGTGAATGCGGTGGACGTGTCTCCGCATCGGAGTAACTGTGTCGGGATTAGATGACGGAACGGTCCGACTCTGGTTGCTTCAGATGCCACCTGGCAAGGAACTGCAGACTCTCGAACACGACTCATAATTATAAGTGCAGCAGCGAAGTTTTCGCCGAACAGGTTTTTTCTCACGACAACGACGAATCGATGCGGATCTACAAAACCGATGAAATCGGTTCAAGATGCAACCGTTCTGTCGCATGGCATCATGATAGCAGACACATCTTCATTGCTTCGAGGGATGGTTACATTCACCATCTCGACGCCCCTACCAGGAGCACACTCAGGACAGCAAGCAAATGGACAAAAACACTAGCCCACCGCGAGGGTCGAACTCGCAGCCTTCAGATCGCCTAGTTCTCTTAAGAGTCTGACGCTCTATCCGATTGAGCTAGGCGGGCGGTGATTATTTGGCGATTTTGAAGGGACTTATCAGATTGAGCTGCCAATGCCAGTGTCGATCCAAGGTATTCATGTCAACTATTCCTTTTTAAACTTTCAAAAAATGTGCTTATCGCTGAACCGGACAACTCAGAGAAGTCCCGGCACCGTGCGCATTACATAGCGATTCTTAGACTGCCGTAAGCCCTAACACCACTTTTCATTTGCGCTCATCACTGGATTCAGACTTCGGCGGACAGAACTACGACTGTGCTAACCTTTCCTGGGCTTTTCTACGGAGAAGAAGAGTGACGGGCGACTTTCCTGTTTGCTCATGCATAACCTTGATCCCCGAACTATCATGAGGGCCATGCGCCAACAATGAGCTGACTGCACTTAGCCAAGCGGCGTTACTATTAGTACTATTGAACAGATTGCCACTGATGGATTGACGACTCATCATCGCAGCTCTATGGCCGATGCTTCGTTGGTAAGATATGACGTTCGAAGCTTAGCTCACGGTTCGACTTACGGCCCCCCGAGGTATATAGACCTGAACGAACAGGAGGTTAAGAAGGCGGCAAGTCCCCACATTCGCTACTCAGGTGCCTACAGGACGCAGCAACAGTCACAGCAGCTTGACACATGCACCCTACGATGTTTACGTTGACACAGATTCTTTTGATAGCTGTTGGTTTCGCCACGGCGGCATCAGCATTGATGGCTGCTCACTCTCTCGATATCACCTTGCCTGACGGTGCTGTGGTGCGTTTTCCACCGATTCTCGAATGAAGAGTATACTAACAAATTCAGTATGTCGACCTACTCGATTACAATGTCGTCGGCGTGGACTACTCCCAATGGCGTACAAACGACTCGAACTCCGTGGGGTTTAATCCCACGAACACAACGCCTCCATTCATCCAATTTTTTGATGAGTCATTCCTCGACATTACAGGTCCAAGCGCAACTATCCGTCTGGTCGCCTCGCACCCTGGCTTTGCCGTGGCACACGAAGCACCGATCTACGATCCTGATCTCAATGTTGTGTTCTTCGCCAGTAACGCTGGCGGGACTCTAGGATACAGTGGCTGGTACAATAACAGTGTGGTCTCGATGGTGAACATGACCGAAGTCGATGAAGCCATCACTAATACTACGGGTGACGTCAACGTACCTATCCAGACGGTATGTGGTCCACCGCGTATAAGCATAATAGGGATTATTATGACATCCTGTGTAGCTGAACCTTTCTGACACGGTGCAAATGGTCAATGGAGGCACAGGTCCTTATAAGGGAAACCTTCTGTTCGTTACCTCGGGCCGGGCGCTTTTACCCCCTTCAGTCGTACTCGTCAACCCCAATTTCCCATATAATACGACCGTATTACTGGACAATTTTTTCGGCCGGCAGTTCAACTCTCTCAACGATGTCAAAGTACTACCTGGAACTGATATCATATATTTCACCGATCCCTCGTAAGCTCTCCTCAGTGGGACAAGAAACAAGCGTGAGTGATTGACTCTTGGATAGATATGGCTGGTTGAACGGCTTCCGGCCTGAACCAAAGTTGCCTTCCCAGGTGTACCGCTTTGATCCATCTACTGGTCAAGTCCGAGTTGTTGCCGACCAATTCGTAAATCCAAATGGCATTGCCTTTACTTCAGATGGTGCTACAGCATTCGTGTAAGTAAGAAATTGACAATCTGACTTCAAATATCCCGCGGTTGCTGACTAGTGGATTCTTCAGGACCGACACGGGGGCAGCTGGCGGAAATTTATTGGGATTCAACGCGACTTATCCCGCTACCATGTGAGTCTGTGCCCGCTTCGTTGGCTTTTTGCTTATCCTCATACTACGATGTAACAGTTACCAATATGACGTAGATCCAGTGACTCAGTCGTTCGAAAATCGTCGTGTCTTTGCTTACACCGATGCCGGCATTCCCGATGGTATCCAACTCGATACGAATGGTAACGTGTATTCGGGGTGTGGGGATGGAGTCCAGGTGTGGAACTCAAACGGTACCCTGATCGGGAAGTTCTTCTTTGATACCACGATACCAGAGATGATGTTCACGAAGTCAGGGCTTCTTATTTTCGCTGAGGAGTATATATACTTGGCCAACATCGAAGCCGAGGGTATTGACTTGGTCGTAAATTAGAAGCAAGCTGCGTTGCGTTTGAATCAGGATACGAGAGAAATGTAACACTATTAATTGTATGATCTTACTAGCAGTTGGATTCCAGAACTATGACGTCTCATGTACATCTTGTCCAGTGTGAAGTCGCCTTTTCTATATTCAAGATTGTTGGAGGATCATCATTGATTCACCAATCAGCACCTAATTCAAGCTGGTTTCTGCAAGATACTACTTTTGATAATCAGCAACAAGTCTTGAATTTCCCAAACGCTACTGCCTACTTGAGTAACGCACACCGACCGATCCGGGTTCAAGTTGTAACGCCAGCAGTTCTCAAATATCAGCTGTGTGCCATGTCGTGCAAGGAGGTCTTGTTTAGACCGGGGGTGCTCGATGACCTCGCAATAGTCGACCGATTCCTCTCCGTTGATAGCCTAAGAGCTTAAGAATTTTGGCCACTGGCATACGTTCAGTGACTGAGTTTTAGTTACGGGTAACGAGAGTTGCGACAGGGCGACTCACAAGGCCATGCCAGGCACCCCTTGTGAACGATATGAGACTTTGGTTTTCCCCTAATTATTGCTATGGTCGCTTCTCGTTGTTATGCATTGCATGTGCATCATCGTGCCACCGTCGTAATCTGAGGTAGACCCAGAGTGTGGTGTCTTTCGAAAAACCTTGCTTCTTAAAGAAAATGGTAGCTAAGTTGTCGGTCTAGGTGAGGAGTTGCATCACGTTCGAGTATATCTTACGTGTATGTGGCAACGTGCTTTGAAATGAACAATCAGTATGACTCCGTAACCCTGAGATCTCGAGACATGTTTAAGTCACCAGGCTCCAAGGTTGCATCGTACACCTACATAGAATTGCCTTTACCTCGAACACCAGAATTGCGTTCTCATGGAATCAATTGCATCACCTCTTAAGGTTAGTGTGATGATTACCATCGAAACTTCAGAACTAGGGTACACAGTCACGGTATGCCGTAGATAAAAGACTCGGACGAAGAGCTAAAGAGAATCAAACAGTGAAATTGAGAATAGGATCTGAATGTCCAATAGGGAAGGGGGACAGGGGGAAGGTAGTAGGCCACGAGTGACTTAGTTGATTTATGGTACGTACTCAAGGAATGGCATAGAGGAAAGACTCGGTTGAAGAGCTAAAGAAAGTGGCGACTGAGAATAGAAGATCTAGGTGCTCCAACAGCGAAAGGGGGGAAAGGGAACGAAATAGAGCAGGGAGATGGAAATGAGACAAGTGGTGTTGGTGACTGGAGTGACACGGAGGGCGAGACTCGGGCCAAATTCGGTGGATTCAGCACGGTGTCGACAGCTCGTCGAACCGTAAAAGCACAGCTTGCTGAAAATTCCTTACCGTCCAGAAAATCATAGTGGCATGCCGCCGAGTAGATCCGTGCCTCGAACTTCAAGAGGAGATAAAAATAACAGATCGGTCTTGGCCTTGCAAATAGTTGTGTAATGCCACAGGTGAGCCTAGAGAAAAAGCTATGTGGCGCGGGGCAACAAATAAAAGCCGTCATAACACGTCCAAAACCTGGACGTTGGCTGCCAGGTCGTTCAACGGCGTATTTTCTCGGATTTGCACTTTGAACAGACTGTCCGCAGCAATCCTCCTGTATGTTATCCTTCCGTCAAGACAGGTTGACGCAAACAGTAAGGGACAGAATGGTTGCCTGAGACGGGCAATGAAGCGCAACACTTCCGTCCGCTTGTCCACTAACGGGACTCGTGAAGGAGACAGTGATGATATGTCCGAGATGGGCTTGGTAAAGCGTACACTAAGCGATTGGGTAAAGCGAGTGAGAATTCTTATATTCGGCGGGCTAATCAATGCGAAACCAGAAGGGCCAGAAAGCGATAGCACGTCCTTTGGAAAGGATCCACCTGAGGTGTCTGCTGTGGAAAGAGTGTCCACACCTCCACCAGGTTGTCTACCCAAGAGGAAGTCAATCCAGGGGTGAACCACGAACACGGATTCCAATTGAGAAAGATCTTCCGTCGTCCAGATCTTCACAGCCCCGAGTGCAGCCAACTTCGCCTGAAATAGGCGATTTGATGTATTACTCATAGAAAACTTCGCTTCAAACACGATGCAGGGGACCGCGATCCGTTTTCCTACAACCGTTGATGCTGGGAGGTCGCTTATTCGATCGTGGAGCTTCGTCGCCGCAGAGATATTCAGCGACGATGCACATAGCCTGGAAACAATTATGTCCATTTCCATGTCTTTGATCGGCAAAGGAACATGTGAAGCCGGAAACTGGCTGAATGCGGAGATGTCGGCAGGAAAACAGGTATTGAAGGCACCAGATTTGCCTGTCCACGCGAGTATGCTTGAATCTCCTGAATTGGTAAGAATATGTGCTAAGAGTCGTCCGAGTGCCTTTTCCCCCTCGCCATATACGAGAGGTAACGAAGCTGAAAATATCCCAAGCAAACAATACGCCTTATCCTCAACACGAGTGGCATTTCGTTTCGAGGCCAGACGTAGCTTGTCCCGAACGTGATCCAAGCCCGGTTGGAGCACTTCTAAGTCGTTTTCCGAGATCCCGGTTACTTCTTCCATCTCCGAGATGATTTCGGATGACTCTTTGTGGTTTGGAATATCGAGATCCAAATATAGGGCCCAGTCCTCGGTGTAAAATCTGACCGCTCTGGACGCATGGTATTCCTGAAGTGTCCAGGCACGAGTGTTCCAAGCGCTGTGCAGGAGATCACCGCGCCTTGATGGCCGACGAACGCCACGAAGAGAGACAACAGTTAGAGCAGAACCTTGATACCACTTGAACATAGCAACCAGAGCTTCCTGGAGCACAACGCGATTTTCTTTGTCAATACAACATGTATCGCTCCACGCCCAATGAAGCCCGGCATCCCTTGCAATCTTGCAAAACATTTGCAGCTTCTCGTGAGTAAAGGATTTCTCGAGATCATAGACAGCAGCACGTGTAACGTCTTTGAAAAGGGGCTCGTTTCTTTCCCAGGTGTGTGACAGTGTAGCGTAACGATAGTACTCCGCAACTTCATGCTCGATGCGGGTACGATCGATTTGTGTTGTCGTGGTGGTGACTAGCTCCGTGAATATGGGCTGTGATTCAAACATGGAGAGTAGGTCAATGTGGTCGCACAAACGTCCAGACGTGGTATTGATCAACACGGGCGGCAATTTAGTGACCACAGCTCGCACGACGTCGCCAATCGCTGTTCCCGTCATCTCTGGCATCACGTACTGACCAGAACACACTATAGGACGATCAGAAGTTGAATCCTTGCAACGGAGTCGGCGACCTTACCACGAGTTCTTGGATCGGGTGATTCAGACATTTTCATAAGCATTGTCTGAAAGGTGTCTTTCGCTTCCTCGTAACGATGTTCTCCCCATAAAGCTGCGTGCCTTCTTTCATATCCCAGTGGAGAAGATGGATCAAGCTCAATGATCTAGGACGTTGCTGTCGGCATGAAACATTGAGAAAGCACAGAAAAACCTACTTCATCTGCGTCTCTCAGCGCCTCCCGCCATAGACCCTTTGCTATGTATACCTTGCTCCGCTTAGCGAGACGCGCTTGTGGACTGGTCGGATAGAGACTCAATGAAGCCGAGTATCTCATAATCGCGTCATCATGCCGTCGAGCGTCTGTCGCGATATCCCCAGCTGTCTCGAATTTCCCACCACAACAACTATGGAAATCTAGGAGGCGAATATCACGCGAACATGACTCAGCAGTACCCGTGACTATGCACTTACCTATAACCCATTCCATGTCCTCTTGTGTCGTTAGTGCTAGTTCGCTCACCATTTGGCGGAAGCAATCGATCGCATCTATCAACAGGTCAGTCATCTCAAGACGTTCACAAACCGTTCGATAGGTCATCATCCTCGGAACCGTAAACTTCGAACTAGACATGAGGCCTAGAGAATTTCAACTCAACGGAGGTGACTCACTCCGGTCGCGATCACCAGTGCATCTTTCCACGAAATTCGTGTCAACGTTGTCTTCGCCCACTCTACCAAGAGTGGTCTCGGAGCTGGCAAGTGAGGGGAAGAAGGTGCGGAAGCTTCATCACTTTGGGGAGTCAAAAGACATCGTTGAGTAAAACCTGGGAGTAGATGTTGAGTACAGGGATATTCGAGTCGAAGGAAACACACTAGAAATCCATTCAGTAAGTTCCGTGCCCTCGTTCTTGTCGTTAACTAGCGCTATGAGTGCGTCTTCTGCCTCTTTCACGTGACCTGCAGCGCACAAGGCCTCGCAGAGATTGCGTTGGACTGTGAGGTCGAGATCATCGAATCGCCACCCAAATATCTGCCACACAGGTACCAGTAATCAGGGCCTGTACATCGGAGGGGAGTAGACTACTAACCAATGAGATTGTGCGAAGACGTCGACTCGCATAATGTTGAATTGGAACCCGTGCATGTTCGAATGATCGTATTGCTCCTTCGTAGTCTTTATCCTTCATGAGCGAATTTCCAAGAAGAAAGTGCATGTACGCCTAGAAAGGGGAACAATACGAATTATGCTGCTATTCCATGACGAACCATGCGTACCCGTAGCGTTCGAAATATAAAGTCATCATTCGCAGCGGAAATAAGATCGGCTACTCGAGATATAGCATCAGCATGTTCTCCAGCCATGCACGCGACAACCGCCTAAATTTTTGGATCAAACGGACAGTGCTCTTAACGAACGATAATACAGACCTTGATTGCAAGGAGGACGTCTACGCGATCGGAATCGCAGTGCTTGAACGCGAAGTCACACATCCGATATCCCTCTTGCACTCTTCCCCCGCCAACAAGAGCCACGCCCTTGGCAACGAAAGCGATCACCGAAGGTTGAATCCTGATCGACTTGATATCGATTGAAGTTAGTACATTTATATAGAAAGGGAATCTCAAAAATTACCTTTTCCGCATCATCACTCGCAGCATTCCAATATCGCAAACGTGTTCGCACGAGGGCTCTGTTAGCAAGTGCAGAGTAATTCATATGCCCAGAAAGTGCAATATCTTCAGTCAGTAAAGCCTCTGTCTCAGAAAGCTGGCCTTTTTCCCAGGCATCAAGCACAGCAGCCCCCACGTGAATGAACGGGCCCTGTAACGATGTGAACCGGACAATACGAACGGATAAAATGATGAGTGAGTGAAACCATTAGATACGCCAACGCTTGAAGATCATATTCACTACTCACACTGAGGCCGGATGACGAGATTATATCTTTTAGACTTCTAACGGAGATTTTTCCATCTTCCGTGCTGGTCGCAAAAAGCCTATTGTCCGAAGAAAGTGCTATCGAGTGTACATCCTGATGATATTTGAGGGATTGACAGAGCTGTAAACCCGTGCGAGATTCCAAAAATTTGAGAGTGCGATTTGAGGAGTACGCAACAAAATCACCCGACTTCGACAAAGCGATACAGGCATGACTCCCAGAATCGTGAATAAGCCATCCATTACTAAAATGTGTCCCGCTGGATACTTGGATTTCCTTGATTTTACCGTCAGAAACCACGAAAAGACGTTGGCCATCATCCGACCACGCGAGACCATGGGCGCAAAATGTGGTGACAGTGATTGGTATATCGATGATCAAGTTGCCATTGCGGCTGTCATAGATTTGAATGGGTCCAAGACCAGCACAGGTAGCAATTCGATCGCCTTGAGGCGAGTATTTAGCAGCAATGACACCGTGCTTGTGGTGAAGAG
Source organism: Chiua aff. virens (assembly GCA_038094695.1). NCBI lineage: Eukaryota > Fungi > Basidiomycota > Agaricomycetes > Boletales > Boletaceae > Chiua > Chiua aff. virens. Next base: position 19,836 of record JBBPUM010000139.1, read on the forward strand.
GACCCAGAACTCGCAAGCATGCCGAGGGTCCAACCTCCCAGATGGAGGTCGTACAGTTACTCGAGGCAGTGACCAACCGTGACGAGTCAGGCGAAAAATTGACCGCTCTGATGGTGCTGCCGTTCTCCTTGTGAGAAAAGATCCGCCTGTACGTATGTGCATTCCATACGATAATCCTTCCTAGCTCTGTTCCTGCCGCAATCCATTTTCCATCGTCGGAAACAGCGAGTGACCGTACATCGTGCGCAGTCATCGTCCCCACTTCCTCCCCACTTGCTATGCGCCATACTCGCACTGCTTCATCATCGCCGCTCATGAGGTACTCCCCGTTTGATGAAAACATCCAAGTCCGTACTGGACGGCCCCCGTCGATTTCGAATGGTAAGGTGCAATCTAGCGACAGTTAGCAGGAATGTGGCACTATCCTCTATGATGCTATAAGCCACGAACCAATCATTGCCAGCTGATGGAGAGACGTCTTTCAACGAATAATGAAGTCGCCAAGTATGTAGCAAAGAAGTGGGCGGAAACTAGAGCAGCTGAAAAAACGCGGATAAGGCGACTTTGGGCGTCTACTTGTTAGGAACAGCCTATTATGTAATGAACGTGAGGTGAGGCTCTTATGAGTCTTATCTACCACGCGTCTTCTGCTACTATGCTCTGAATCGAGAGCAAAGCATGAGGAATCAAACATGAAAGCTAGACGACAAGGACCGCTCGATAATCTGTGTTTTTCACAAAGAAGTCCCTTAGGTAAAGCAAGTGAAGAGTTGTGCTCTATGGCTGCATTGGTATTGTTCCCACCTCCTGGCTCCGTTGTTTTTAGGTGTTTGTTGGTGTCACAAGCCATCAGTCTCAAGCCGTTATAGGAAATTCAGGGGAACGGGAACTTTGATGACTTTCCTAACTGGTACCGTATTACTGTATAACCGATACTTCCCGAAATCCGATACCTTTTCAGGATTCCCGAGTTGGTTTGCGGTGATACCCGGGATACCATTTTTGGAGTCACTTAACCGACAGGTGTGAATTATTACATAATATACGGACCTAACCCCAATATTTGGTTCTATTTTTGCAACTTTAAATTTTCATCAGGAAACCCACAACACTCTTTACAAATCCGGAACAAGGATTAATGCCAAATTGGGCTGCTGCTGGCTAGTATCTTGCACACTCTTGCACAGGGCACCCATTAAGAATGCCCTAGATAATCTAGAATCAACTGCTCCCCAATGCAGCAATGCTCAAAAATAGATGAATATCACAGAGACTTGTTGCTAAAACCCACAATATTTGACCCACATCACCAAGCCAGTTCTGAAGGATACTACATCAACCCCACTGGCACACACTCTCCCCCCAAAATGGCTTGCAATAATTGTAATTTTCACCCTTGAGTACTGGATTCACATACCTACTAGTAGTCAATACATACACATTTGATGGCAAGATATCAAGTTAGTACCCTAGGACCCCTATGCCCCTTCTTCAGACTCTAGCAGATCCAGTACTCAGAATTGATAACACACAGGGGAGTTTAAACAAGAGGTATTTGACTGTATGAAGAGATAAGTCAGATGCAGCTGCTCTTTGGAAGTCATATGCTACTAAAATGATAACAAGTCTGAGGTGGTAGGTTCCAGTATTGCTAGATTTTACTGGTTTTGTTTTGTCCCCTTTGCTTGTGATGTCAACTTTTGTCATTGTCAAGTACTGGAAAAGCTTGGTGGCATTGCAATTGCCAGGTCAGATCCAGAGTGGACATCAAGTCAGACGAAAACTATGCAAATAAGTGCCAGCGAGTCATGAGGACTCTGCTTGTCACAATATATCACTCTCAGGCTGCAACATGTCAACAGTATGGATCACGGACCTGCTGTAGTATGCTGTCATTACCTCACTCGTGAGGCAAGTTTTGCAAGCAATGCTGATCAATAGTAGCTTCAAGTTCAGTTGATCCAGCCTGAGGGCCCACGATACAAGGTATCTCGCTCGTGATGTCATATTGCTCAGAGTTTGTCAACTTTTTCTGATGAACAGAATGTCTGTCTATGTACTTCAATTTCGTCGACAGAAACATCCAACTGGAGCCTGAGGGTCAAAAGAAATAACTGAGTCACGATAACTATTGACGGAATATCTGGTATGTCAGCAGCGCAGAAGTAAATATGTTAAAGAACATCTAGCGTGCATATGCTAGGAAGTAGCTCTGTCAACACTCTCGTCGACATCTCCTGTACTTGAAAAGTGATCATACTCTCTGCAGCCACCCTTTCGTACTTTCTCGGATCCTGGCGTTTCCGCGCGAACAACAGCGCGCCGAACGGCTGCATAAGACGAGCGATGAGTTGCAAAGCTTGTGCCTCTCTGTCCGTCGGCGAGATAATAGAAGGTGCCTGGAGATATTCTACATTTTGAGGAAAGGCGGAAGACCGACTACTGAACGACACCCCAAGGCGTGCCATGAACGATCCAGAACGCGCCTGTATGGGTGCAATAGGAGGAAGGGCTGTTAAGGGCTCTCGATCACCTTCTGACAGAAGATCTGCAGTATTATTAGATGTCATCTCTTTGACATTTCCAGCAAGCTGTCCGTGGAGGAGAAAGTCAATCCAGGGGTGAATGAGGTAGAGGTGACCCAGTTGTCCAAGATCCATCGCAGTTCTAATTTCCACAGTTCCAATCGCTGCACCAACTTGTGCACGGAAGACATGTCCATCCATAGATGATGAACGTGCGAGACGCCCGAGTTTGAAAACAATGCATGGAAGCTTCATCCGTTGTCCCGCAAACTCTGGTGCTGGGAGCTCTTCGATTCGATCATACACCTGCATGACCAGAGCTGGATTGAGTGACGAAGCCCATGGCTTGTCGACCATTGGCTCCGTGTCGATAGCTGGAATATGGGTGGTTGGAAATCGGTCAAATACAGCGATGTCTTGAGGGAGGCAACTGTTAAATTCCCCAGCTGGCCCCGACCATGCCAGGATGCTCGTATCGCCTGAGCTTGTGAGTAGCTGGGCCAACAGTCGTCCGAGTGCCTTTTCCCCCTCGCCATATACAAGAGGTAACGTAGCTGAAAATATCCCAAGCAAACAATACGCCTTATCCTCAACACGAGTGGCATTTCGTTTCGAGGCCAGACGCAGCTTGTCTCGAATATGGTCTAAACCTGGTTGGAGCATTTTCAAGTCATCTGCTGAGATTCTAGTTGCGTCTTCCATTTCCGAGATGATTTCGGATGACTCCTTGTGGTTTGGAAGATCAAGATCTAAATATGGAATCCAGTCCTCGGTATAAAATCGAACTACTTTGGACGCATGGTATTCCTGAAGTGTCCAGGCCCGAGTGTTCCAAGCGCTGTGCATGAGGTCACCGCGCCTTGATGGCCGACGAATGCCACGAAGAGAGATAACAGTTAGAGCAGAACCTTGATACCACTTGAACATAGCAACCAGAGCTTCCTGGAGCACAACATGATTCCCTTTGTCGATACAACACGTATCACTCCACGCCCAATGAAGCCCGGCATCCCTTGCAATCTTGCAAAACATTTGCAGCTTCTCGTGAGTAAAGGATTTCTCGAGATCATAGACAGCAACACTTGTGACATCTTTGAAAAGGGGCTCGTCCTTCTCCCACGTGTGCGATAATGCAGCGTAATGATAGTACTCCGCAACTTCATGCTCGATGCGGGTACGATCGATTTGTGTTGTCGTGGTGGTGACTAGCTCCGTGAATATGGGCTGTGATTCAAACATGGAGAGTAGGTCAATGTGGTCGCACAAGCGCCCAGACATGGTGTTGATCAGCACGAGCGGCAATTTAGTGACCACAGCTCGCACGACTTCGCCAATCGTTGTTCTCGTCATCTCTGGCGTCACATACCGACCAGAACGCGCTATAGGGCGATCAGAAGTTGAATCCTTGCAACGGAGTCGGCGACCTTACCACGAGTTCTTGGATCGGGTGATTCAGACATTTTCATAAGCATTGTCTGAAAGGCGTCTTTCGCTTCCTCGTAACGGTGTTCTCCCCATAAAGCCGCGTACCTTCTCTCGTAACCCAGTGGAGACGATAGATCGAGCTTAATCATCTGGAATATCACTATCAAACAAGGCACTGAGAAACGACAAAAAAACCTACTTCATCTGCATCCCACGACGCCTCCCGCCATAAACCCTTTGTTACGTATACCTTACTTCGACTGGCAAGACGTGCTTGTGGATTGGTCGGATAGAGACTCAATGAAGCCGAGTATCTCATAATCGCGTCATCATGCCGTCGAGCATTCGTTGCGGCATCCCCGGCCGTCTCCAACTTCTTGCTACAACGACACTTGAAGTCTAGGAGGCAAACATCACACAACTATCACTTAGCTTTCACATGTAAATATGCACTTACCGATAATCCATTCCACATCCTCGTGTGTTGTCAGTGCTAGTTCGCCTGCCATTTGGTGGAAGCAGTCGATCGCATCCATCAATAGGTCAGCCATTTCGAGACGTTCACAAATCGTTCGATAGATCATAATTCTCGGAACCGTAAACTCCAAACCAAGTATGAGAGCTGGGGCATTTCAACTCCACGGAAGTGACTTACTCTAGTCGCAACCACTAAAACATCTTTCCAAGAAATTCGTGTCAACGCTGTCCTCGCCCACTCTACCAAGAGTGGTCTCGGAGCTGACAAATGAGGGGAAGAGGACGTAGAACCTTCGCCACTTTCGAGACTCAAAAGACATCGTTGAGTGAAACCTGGGGGCAGATGTTGAGCGCAGGAATATTCGAGTCGAAGACAACACACTAGAGATCCATTCAGTAAGTTCCGTGTCCTCGTTCTTGTCGTTAGTTATCATTATGAGTGTGTCCTCTGCCTCTTTCATGCGACCTGCGGCGCACAAGGCCTCGCAGAGATTGCGTTGGGTTGTCAGACTAAGATCATCGAATCGCCACCCAAACATCTGTCACCCAGGTACTATTAATCAGGGCTTGTACACCACAAAGTAAAATACTAACCAATGAGATCATGCGAAGGCGTCGACTCGCATAATGTTGAATTGGTACCTGTGCATGCTTGAATGATCGTATTGCACCTTCATAGTCTTCACCTTTCCTAAGCGAAATTCCATGAAGAAGGTGCATGTATGCCTAAAAAAGGGTATTATATATCAGTGATGTTTCGGCATCACGTCGCCGTACGCACCTGAATTGTAAGGTATATCGGATCCCCTTGAGCCGTAGCAATAAGATCGCCCGCGCGGGATATGGCATCTTCGTGCTCTCCAGCCACGCACACGACAACAGCCTAAATGATGGATCAGACAGAAACTTCCCTTCAGCATGGACACACACCTTGATTGCAAGAAGAATGTCTATACGATCAGGATCGCAATGCTTGAACGCGAGGTCAAACATCCGTTTTGCTTCCAGGATATTCTTCTCGCCGGCCACCACAACTCCTTTTGCGATCAGGCCAATGACCGAAGGGCAAATTTCGATGGACTTCACGTGGACGAGGGTTAGTGTAAACAGAAAGATAGATACTTAAGAGCTCACCTTCTCAACGTCACACCTCGCGGCATCCCACTGTTTCAAACGTGTGCGCACGAGTGCTCTATAAGCGAGCGTCCGGTGTTCCAAATTGCTGGAATTGTCGATATCATGTGTGAGTAGTGCTTCCGCCTTTTCCAAATTGCCCTGTTGCCATGAATCGAGTACTGCACCCCCAACATGAATGAACGGTCCCTGCCATGGCAGCGTAGTGAGCGGCTAAACTAAGCAAAGGTGAACGCTACACGTGACTACTTACATTGAATGACTCAGGTAAGAGGCTACCACCAGGCGTGTCTTGACTGAGATTCCTTATGATGATTTTACCATCTTCTGTGCCAACTGCCAGAAGGCGATCGTCGGGAGAGATAGCAACCGAGCGCACTTCCTTGTCATATTTGATGGGTTTGCCAAGAATACCTCTTGATGCATGCAAAATTTTGATGACACTATTACCATTAGTGCTGTTCGAAGCATGCGCGACGACTTCTCCACGCCTGGATGTGGAGATGCAAATGCATGTACGGTAATCTTCAAGCATAGGCCATTCTGAAACTACTTTCCCGCTGGATATCTGGATTTGCTTGATTATGCCGTCGCAAGTAGTAGTGGAGACCCGTTGACCGTCATCCGACCAGGTGAGACCAACTTCGTCACAATTTAGGGAGGCGACCCTGTCCGGAATATTGACGATCAGATGACCGGTACAACCGTCATAGATTCGAAGAAGTCCATGATCAGTACAAGTGGCGATCCGGTCGCCTTGCGGCGAATATCTAGCGGCGATGACGCTGTGCTGGTGATGAAGTGGGCCTAGGACACGATCTGAAGTTGCGACATCCCAAACAGAAACCGTGGAATTGCTGGACGCAGCGACCAACCGCAACGAGTCGGGGGAGAAATCCACTGTTGTAATGGTACTACCGTTCTCCTTGTGAGAGAAGATCCTCTTGTGAGTACGTTCGCCATGAGTCCACACGATGACTCTGCCCAACTTTGTTCCCGATGCAATCCGTTTTCCATCGTTGGAGATAGCGATTGACCGTACATCGCATGTTGTCATTGTCGCCACTTCCTCCCCGTTTGCCACTTGCCATACCTGGACCTCATTGTTGCTGCTACCCACAAGATACTCTCCACTCGCTGAAAACAACATTGACCATATTGGATAATGGGCGTCAATTTCGAGGAGTATGGTACCCTCTTTCTCAAATCGTGGTCAGTACAGGTGGCAATTCGATCCCAAACGTCTATCACTCCTACCTGACATTGTCGAAAGTAGCGAATTTCCGACACTTGAGCAGAGGACTATTGGGCGTCCAGGATCAAGGCGTGTCCTCGTGGTTTGCCTCCACCACATGCACATTGACGCTCGTGAACTTCTGGGTCGGTTCGCACACGTTCAATTTTAGTCACCTTCGAGCGCTTATCCAGGGACCAACTCTCTTTGACTGGCCCCTACTGTGTTCGCAACCATTTTTCTCTTTGGCACTCGGGTCTTTGTTCAGGTCGATGCAATCATTGTGAAGTTGCGTTAGCAAAACATTGGAGGAAGGGATCAAGCTGCAGAACGACCATGGCTGTTTGGTACTTTGCTTTAGCAGCCCAACGCGACGGAAGACGTTCCGAGTCACGTAACTTGTGTTGCATCACAGCTGCAAGGTGAGGTTATTAGTTCAGTTTAGGTAAATTTCTTTTCTTTAGACTCATCCGACCTCCTATGCCTTCAGTTTGGTTTCACGCAGACCTAGTAGAAGACATCAACGAACTGCTGTTTTGCTAGTATTGTTTATGGTAAGTCACCCTCCCCTGGCATTCATACTCACTCTGCACTGCGGTAATCCGATGTGATGCGAATGATTATCATAATGTCACCCGTCGAACTTATTGATGACTCGGAGCAATCATTCGTACTATTTCGGTGGTGCAACTAGCGGTATGAGTACCTCAGTTTCAATATTTATTATTCCAATTTATTGTTTTTATTTTCAGAGTCGCTCGTATACAGATGCCAATACAAATACTTGATGACGGAATGCAGTGAGAGTGCGAAAGGAAAAAAAAAATAGGCGTACTGCTACACATTTTATCCTGAAGATCCATAACCTCTATTAATCAGTTCGTTAGTCTTTTCATGAGATAAATAATATCAGTATCGACCACCTTCTAGGAGGGTGCTGGTATGAACCATGAAAGTATCATGACGAAAATAGAACAGCCATTTCGGCAGAGACTATCGCAAGGCCAGCGGCCGTAGTCACTAATAGCGGAAAGAG
>JBBPUM010000140.1:0-27621 GCA_038094695.1 Chiua aff. virens
CAAGACAAGATTAATGGACGACCAAGGGAGCTCGAAGCTAGAAAAACACACGAGAAACTAGCCTTGTCGATCTCTGCCAAAGCTGCTCGCCGACGGTCATTGAGGAGGATAACTTCCTCGCCCGCCTCATTTCTCTGGACCCGAAAACCCTCAGTCATTGAATTGGATCACCAGTCTGAGGCCTGAGGGGTGAGTGTGGAAGGTAGGGATAGAGAAGAAGAGCAATGCCAACACGTTTCTTTTTTATTTGGATTAAACCCTGAAGGACTGCGGGGTACTGCTCGGATGTTTGGGTAGTGAAATCAAAAAATTCAAGTATCCTTCCCCCAAGGTCCAAACCAACCTTCAGTGTGGAAACACCTCGGATTTAAGTAGCCTGGGAAGAAGGTCTTTCAAGTTCTAACTTGACGAGATGCTATAGCTTGCGAGCTAGAGAACAGCCATCGGAGTGTCGCGACGCGATGAAATCAAGGACTGCTCAGCGCGCAGTTCTACCCGCCCAGTGAATGTGGATCTCTCCCGTCACGAAGGAAGGCGCATTTGGTATAGCAGAATGTCTGTTTGATCATCACCCGCAGTGCAATTCAACTTGCCAGCATTGCGTGGGTCGTCTGAATGGATTTGGAACTCACTCGAGGGCGAACTTTCCCAAGCCTGACTTCTCTGGATCGCATGCGTACATAATCCGCGGGCCTTAGAGCCATATATGCTGTTCGAACTTCGAACAGTGATTTTGGTGGGAAACGACAGCCTGCCATTCGACGCGTGTTTGGAAAAGTGGAGCGTAGCGCAGTTTGATTTTGGCTCAAGGCCTGGTGCCCCTACCAACCTCGGGCTGGTTTGACCGCCTATAAGCCTAGTGTTCATTTGCCCACAACGGATAGTTAACTCGACATAGAATCATGATCGCTTACGTTTTGAGTGCAATCTGCGCTGACAGAACGCTTCGGTATCGTAGTCCTCTATCAAGTAGACTTCATCAGATTGGTGTACTCGCAGTACCTCCTCCGAAACCGAACCTACAACGGCCTTGTGGATACTGATTCAAATCCATCCCATGCTCATGCAACAGTGGGTACACCTTCTGTGTTTGCCATGTGAGCGTTGCTCGGAGGAAGTATTGCCGTTTGCGAACAGTTGAAAGCTGTCGTCAGGTCGGCATTATTAGACGACGATGTATAGACTCTGATCTCAAATTTCTGGAAGAGACCCGGTGGAGTTTTGGGAACACCGAGTCTGAATCACGTTGGGTGCCTGCGAGCTTCCCACACCTCCCAGGTTCGCTTTAACACCACGGTACTGCGGAAACGAATAATTTACTCATCTAACTAGATTGACGACGGTGGCTACATTTCTGGGAAGTCATAGTACTAATCAGCGAAAACAGTGTCACGAAGGAGGCATGAGTATCGTGGGTATCGTCGGCGCTCATGCATGAACAAAATACAAAACAATAATAGTATGACAATCGTAGCAGGTCATATTACCGACACTTTCAAAAATTGCTAAGTTCTGTGTCAGGCCAAATTCATCGTGGATGGCCTGCCTCGGCCAGTAGCTGTGCAATACATGCCCTGATCTTCATTGGAGAGTTCCTCCAGTGTTCGTTGATTTGTTTCTGGGACCAACAACGTCGAAAGGACGCCTGTCATCATGACGAAGGAAATTGCCGTCCAGCTGTACAATATACGTGAAGCGAACGGAATGAGATCGACAGTGACAACATAAGATATAACGCACAGCACACGCCGCTTGCTTAAATCTTCCGCGCCATGAATGGCAGCGTACAAAATTTGTGCGATCACTGCTCCCAGTTTACCTGACGCAGCGGAGATACCATATGACGTGCAACGGTACCGGGTGGGAAAGACCTCGCCAGGAATGATAAAAGTGGTGGTATTGGGGCCAAAATTCTGAAAGAAATTGGCAAGACAATAGAGGATCATCAGAGATTTGCCAGAGATAGAGCTAAGGCCTGAAAACGACATTAATCACTAATCTAAATGTGATACCTTACAGACATACCCATAGTCCAGAACAAGACAGTAAGGATGGAGTATCCCAAGAGTTGAATAGGCTTGCGCCCCACACGGTCTATTAGGAAGAAAGACGCGGCAAAACCGGGGATATATCCAGTAAGGGTCGCAATGAGGTTCCCCTTGCACATGTTGGATAAGCTCGTGTAGACGTCGCCGGAGCTTCCACCGAAGCCGGCTGAGGCTAGGATAGTGTCATTGTCCAGACTGAGCGTGTAAAATGCAATCTGAACACAATTTAGGATTCGATATAAACAAATTCATGCAACGTTCTCACATCGAGCACAAACCAAGAGTATGCCGTACCAAATAGAACCTTGAAGTTATTCCACTCCGAGAAATAGGCAGCAAAGTCGTCCCAAGTGGCTCGAGGGACAGTCGCACGCGGTTCGTAATTCTCGTCGTCGTCACTGGTGTAGACACCATAACCACTGACACCAAGGTTCCTGATATCACGAGTTGCCCGTCCAACCATGCGATCAATGTCCATTGTGAAGCGAGGTGTCTCAGGAACTGTAAGACGGGAATAAAGAGCAATGACTCCGGGGATGCACCCAAGTCCAATCAGCAATCGCCAGGCATGGTCAACCCCTGCTGAATTTTGTATAGAATCCTTGAATGTAGCAACGACGACTAGCCCAACGAGAGAGGCAGCTTGCCAGACGGATTATCAACGCATGAAGAATGACTTGAAAACTCTAGGACATACCGAGCTGACCCCATCCTTGAGAGGCAAATACAGCAGTCATCACTCGACCACGTATTCTAGTAGAAGCAAACTCGGAGGCGATGATGGCACTCAATGGGTAGTCGCCTCCTATTCCGATTCCAAGCTAATTGATTCATGCTTAGTATTTTGAATCTTCGAGAGGAGTTCAACATGCTGACGATGACGCGCCAAAAGATAAGAATGCCAAGGATATTCAGTCCGGGGCCCCCACCCGAAACGGCTTGTGCAAACGTAGCAACGATTATGATAACAAGTTCGACACCGTCTAGACCAGACGATTAGAGGCGTAAACTAGCTTCCATGTTATGCGACTTACACATCCGCTTACGACCGAGGATGTCAGCAAGCCAACCCAACAGGAGTTGCCCAACTAAATTTCCAGCGGGAGTGGCTAATTTGAGACCTGCGCTCTCCCATCTTGACAGTGCCGCTAGTGCGGTGAGTTGAGTAGGAACGCGCGGAAGAGGCAAGTAAACATACAGCGACCATAAGAATCTTTATGGTGACCATACGCGAAACCCAACATGGTAGTCACGATGACAATGGCGAACATATCATAACTCAAAAATAAAAGTTACCAAAAATGTAATGGAGAGAAAACACGACGTGCTTACGTGTCTGTGAAGAAACCGATACCTGCCACTATACATATTTTGACATGGAGTCTGCTAAATAAGACGGCGAATGTCAAACAAAAACAATAGGTCCACCAATAACTCGAGACAATCAAGGACGCACGAGAAAGAGGCCTTGTCGATCTCTGCTAAAGCTCGGCGGCGGCGGTCATTGAGGAGCACGGCATCTTCAAGCTCTTCGTTTGCCTGTACACGAAAGGACAATCGTCTCTCAAAGCGCTGTTCCGAGTATCCCCCCATTCACTTGGAGAGAAAGAAGAGAAAAACAAGGACGTGGAGTGAAGACTACCTTGGTGTATAAATTCAAAATGGAGGAAGTTATATCGTCGATTTACTCCGGTTCGTAGATTGTGACAAACGGTCGCGGGCACTGTCGTCCTTGTGGTTAATTGGTGACAACCTGGCACGTTTGAGTCGGTTCGACCACATCAACTTAGAACAGCCGAAATCCTGTGTCACCGTAAGAAGTTGCTCATGCCTAGACTGTCTGGACTCTGCATCCATGTGGTTCCACGGCTCTCCGATGATTGGAAAGTTTCAATCGGTCCATTCTGGCTGGAAGCCTAGAAGAAGTTGTGGACAACAAAACAAGCACAGCCACTAGACGGCCGGTCAACCAAATACTCGCCTTGGTCCGACCGGTGAACGGCGCGGATCGATGATACAGATCTCCACGACGTCACGGACTCCATCACAGCGCTGTGCCCGTAGCATAAGCATCTCATTTTATAATTACCTCTTGAGTTCAAGTTCTTGTGGTGGGAAAGATGGCATTTTGCGAATCGTCTCGATTAACAGTGGTGTGAACGTGTACTACGTATTTCTATTGAGGTGAGCGTTCTTCTTGTGTATTAATCAACCGTCTTGATCCGTCGCTGATACCGCTAGCATTGAACGACTTCTTGATTCGGATCTGAGCCATAAGCCTGGAAGCTATAGATGCTGACCACCCCCGTCTACTTATGTATGAGGCCTTGAGGTCCGAAGTCACCTGGAAACATTTTCAAACTTGCCCTATTTTCCATCCTGAGCGATCCGAGTCGCAAAAAAACCAGACACTAATACCACCTATTGGCGATGGCTTTTAGGCGAGTACACAAGAAGGTCTCATACCCCAGTCCAGCTTTTACCTGCGAAACGCATGGTTAGTACGCCAGTGTACATGACGACAAGTGTCACCGTAAGTTATATCTGGGGATCGTGACACAGTCACTAGTACATGTACTTGCGGCGGCAATGCTGTCAGATCGAATTTCAATGAAGGAAAGCTTTCACTTGAGACGGACAGCTCTTAATGACAAAAATGGGCAATGACTGCAGGAAAATATTCAACGATCAAAGCAACGGGTCGTTACTGCCACAGGGGATAGCTTGAATGTATGAAGCCCGTTACGATCCTCCTCCAGAGTGGTCCCACTTTTCTTGCTTTAGTTTAACGATTGCTTCTGCAGGTATCAGCGTTAGCGTGTAATCGCGACGCCGGCGCAATCACTCACCCCCATATTTTCGTTTATCAATCGGCGTGCACCTGAATCGCCAACACACCAGATCGAATGCTACTAGTCGTAGCGGTAGTCATTGTATTGGCGTCGACGCCGATGCCAATTGCATGCCAATGGGGTGCCGAACTGAGGTAACTTTGAGGAGCCTAATTTGAACCAAACCGGTGTACCGATCATACGTACCTCGAACCATGAAAGAGGCGATGATGTTGTTGTCGTTGAAGCCATGGGCCAGGCCCAGCCAGCTTCCGCTAAAGTGGCCGACAACAATGTCTATGCTGGCACATTAGTCCTCAGAATCCGGAGAAGCACAAATGCAAAGCATCCATCTGGAAGACTGGAACGAGTGGTCCTCTGCCACCGACGCCAAACCGGAGAAGTCTGACTCAGTTACTTCGGGACATGCGATGCTGAGTCACTCCGAACTGAGAGGAGTTCGAAATTGACCCGACTCTAGCCTGAGGTAACCAGTGCTTCCGGCGTGCTTGGCGTCTTCTCCACTGCCAACACGAGCTCAGATCTCCTCTTTTGAGAATGTTCTCCGAGTTGCGTAGCTCCTATTGTTATTTCAAGAGAGGTTGTCGGGGGCCGCCGGAGGATCCTCTATGCTTCGTTCGCCGACCATTACCTGTAGGCAAAGCCTCCGTCTCCATTCAATCAGACAGACTTGGATGAATCCAAGTCGCGAGTGTCCAACTTGAAATACATAATAAGCCCGTCAACTTAAGCCTTCGGAGCCTGTAGTAAGGTGAACACCTATCGACTCCGTTAATCTGGCATTCTTTTCTACTTTCCTTTGCCTCATCGACGACGGTGGACAATAATGAGGTTTGTCACTGTGCCGTGGTATAAGTGAGTCTGATAGTTTCTTGTAGCATGTCTGCTCGTGCCCAATGAGTCGCGAACGAACAATCTGACGAGCAGCATTCACTTTGACGTCCTAGAAGAAAAAATTGAATCCGAACATTTCCTAGCTATGGGGACAGGGTTTAGTGGCTTTGAGAACGTCCTTGCGACATTCAGTTCAGGTTGCCTTGTAGCAACTTGGGCTCCTCCCTGCCATGAGGAAGCAACCTAAGTCGATACTCATTGTTTGTACCCACGCGCTACGCTGCCAGCGTGGTCTTAGTGAAGCACAGAGATGTTTCACTTACCCGTTTCGTCCACGACACAACACGAGAGCATTTTCCGACATCGGCCCGTTCTTTACGAATCGATGCAAATTTGAAACAAACCTGCATTATGCCAGGATGAATCCATCCTTCTGAAGAACTTTGTAGTCAAGATGGGATATCCCACAATGGGGGGTTCCTGGGTTCAAAACCAATATCGCAAGATGCCGCACCGCTTTCATAAAGATCGACAGCACCTGCTTCTTGCCGGCGCTTCTTCGACGATTTCACTTCCCGAGTCCTATGCAGGTAAACCTATCTATTTTGGCGATCTATACCTGCGAGTAATGTTGTGTTTGTTGGGAATTTTGCAGGTGCTGCATTTCTCGACCGATGGCTTCTGGCATTGTAGCTGGTCCTCTTGCCATGCATTTATGTGAGTCGTTAGCCGCTGCGAACAGTACCAGCGTGCGACGATCAACCGTATCAGATAGCCGAAGTCGGCTGTGCCTGTCAGCTTCTCATCGAGGTCATGGATCCGTCCTGTGGCCCTGATATATGCTCTTTAGTATACCCAACACTGGGCTTAGACGACAAATGTCTAGGCCGGACGAGCTTTCGAATTGCATGCTCGTCATTCACTGAATATTCGCATTCGACAATGTGGGACAAGATCATACCCGGGATGAAGTTTGTTATTCCCACCCTTGTCCAATGTCCATGGCTCTCATCGGGCTTTCAAATTATTTCCGTCTTCTGCAGACAGTACTAGTGGAACCGTCCTTTGTTGTAATGATTTGTCCCATACAGCCCCTTCCATCACTTGCGCATGCAATCGCCACCTCTCCCAGTCACGCGCGATTGCGAAGGGAAGCCCACCAATTTTGGCTCAGCCTCACAGGAGAAGATTGCATGCGCCATTGAGCCGGCTCCCGATCTGTGCTACCTATGCACGATTAAACATTTCAAGGCTCAAGTTGATAAGCGTTCAGTTACTGTGCCAATTAATGGACTTCTAATGGAACCGATGACGCGCTACCGCTGTAGCACACACAATCATTGACGGTTTCAAAACTACGAAGGGTCAGCGTCAAGTTGTGCTGTCAACACAACGCACCCCCTAATGACTGAAATACGGTGCATAGCCTACTAAACGTTGACACGAGGCCTGGAGGTGCAACAACTGACAACCAATTACCTAAGTTCATTTGCCAACTTCTCCAGGAACCCGCTTTGGTCCATCAGTTCAATACTTGACAACCCTGAGTGCATGTCCAGTATTTATATTCATCGCAACTCCGGCTGCGACTGTGACGGATGGCAGACACTGCATCCTGGACTTTTGGCACAAGGCACCTCGCTGACTGCCGATTTTGCATAGCCGTGATGCAGAGCGCCATCATAGTACAGAAAATGGAGCGGTGGAACAAATAATCCGGTAGCCCGATGAGTCAGGGAGTCAATTCTCAACCTTGCAACCCACGGGCAATGGGCGATCATCCTACCTTTTGCACCCAGCAGACACACAGAAGCTGAAAGTCGACTCCGCCGTGATGCTGAGGAGGTGGTACAAGTCGAGACGTGACTCCCCCAGTCTAAGCCTTGAGTTTCACAGATCTGACAGCACAAAAGTCATTCTTGGCATCGCCGCCTCCTCGGCGCTGTCAACGACGACTAAATCCAGTATAATGTAGGCCAGAGATAGCACAAAGGTACTCACTTATGCATATCGTAACAAGTGATCAAGAGAAAAGGCCTAAGATTTACATTTCAAGGCAATTGAACGAGGCCGCCGGTCCAGGGCATCCACTGATATCGTGAGTACCAGTCGGCGTTTGGCACATCCACCCATGGATCAGTCCAATCGTACATATCTCTCGGAGGCGTTGCGAGAAGAAATATAAAGAGTACAGCGGAAGAAAAAAAAACAGAGCCGACTAGGAAGTGACATAAATCAGGGATGGTGTTTATGTTGTTTATTTATATTGATATTTGCACAAAAAAGGCATCCAGCCGCTCTGCAAGCAACGTAATTATAAATGCTTTCCTGTGCGTTTTTCTCAAGCTGTTGAACGTTTGAGCCTTCTACTTCAGTCTTGAGAGCTGCTTGAGAATGACCGCTAACAAGGCTATCCAGAAACACAACTCGATAGGCCCGGGTCACTGCTCGGATCATGTTGCGGCAGCCGAGAATGTCGGCATTAGGCGCTACAGTCTGATCGGAGGAACTTGAACAATTCCAGGTCAGGGGGCGGGGTTACTGAATTAATCGTGTAATCCCCATTGGGACCTATGACGGAACGTCGAGGTACACAATATGTGTATGTAATCCGTCATACCGCCGCTGCCAAGCCGTCTGTGAACTCTAGGAATATAAAGCATGCTATGATGGGCATCTTCAAAGTTCATCCCCCTTCCTCCTTCCGTAGGCATTCATTCCATTGAATGTCAAGTCACTCGGAGCATCTCTCTGAGGAACAGTCACACGTTCAAGCCAACAATGAAATCAAAGAAGTTCAGCTCTTAAACGAGCGTCGGCGCATTGCCTTGAAAGAAATTGATGATGCCACCTTCTCGTTGGTGCTTCCTCTTCTCGTCTTCCATCTCTAATTTGACAGTCATCCCCTGGGTGGTCAGACAATTTCATGTCAAAATTTGCTTGGTTGCGGGAGCTGGGTTCTTCACAGATGCGTAAGTTTTTTGGTTTCTTTAAATTAGTCCCGTACAAATCTACCTTCCAGATATGATATCTTTGCTGTTACCGTCGCTGTGACAATGCTGGGTTTTGTCTACGGCTCCGAAATACAGTATAATCTCCGTACGCGCACACCTTAGCTCTCCAATCTACTACTAGTACTTACACTGAGACCCACCTCGCTCAGCGTCACTCAAGAACTGGGAATCTACTGGTCTCAAATTGGCTACACCCGCCGGAAATTTGATTGGGCAGGTTGTATTTGGCTGGCTTGCTGATACCCTTGGCCGTAAGCGGATGTGTGAGTGACGGCTTGAACCATAGTATCTTTCCACATACCGACAATATTGGCTTAGATGGAATCGAGCTTGCAATAATGATAATCGCCACCTTTGGGCAAGCCATTTCCGGGTGGGGGCCCCATCTGAGCATTGTCCATATCCTCATCTTTTGGCGTGTCATTGTGAGTGCTTTTTCCCGCACGTTTTGAAACCAACTAGCTGACCACATAATGGGTAGTTGGGGATAGGGATTGGGGGTGACTATCCGCTCAGCGCCGTCATTACATCCGAATCTGCTCCTATCACAATTCGTGGAAGTATGATGACAGCCGTGTTCGCTTCGCAAGGTCTGGGTCAACTCGGTATGCTGGGCACACTTCTTATCTGGAGCCGGCGTTGACAACTCGTTTCGTTAGCTGCTTCTCTCGTAGGCCTTGTTGTCGTGGTCGCATTTAAGAACCAGATTCAAAACACAACAGCTGAGGTGGACTATGCTTGGCGGCTCCTTATTGGACTTGGATGCGTTCCTGCTGTGATTGCTCTCTACTTCCGTCTCACCGTTCCCGAAACGCCCCGGTTCACGATGGACATCAAGCGCCATATTCATCGGGCCTCCCGTGATATCGAGATCGCTCTAGCGACCAGGGACACCTACGGCGTCTTCCGTAACGACGATGATTTCTATGAATCACCTGTTACTTCTCCTCGGGCATCTCGTAGGGACTTCTTCGCCCATTTTTCAAAGTGGGAGAATTTTAAGTTGCTCTTTGGAACGGCATATTCATGGTTCGCACTTGATGTGAGAGCTTCTTATTGTCAATACCGAGTACACCACATATTTACCAACTCGGTTGCAGATCGCCTTTTACATTCTCACCCTGGACATTATTCCGAATCCAGTTTCCATCAATTTCGGTCTTCAGAATGGCAATGCCTACCAGAGTCTGGTCAATGTCTGTGTCGGAAATATCATTTTGAGCTTTGCGGGTTATATTCCTGGTTTTGTGGTGGCCTTCTTCCTCATAGATGTCTTGGGACGCAAGACGATTCAGCTCATGGGGTTCATCATTCTCACCATCCTATTTTGGATCATGGGTATGTGTGCCTTTTCGTGTGCAGCACGACGGCTGACGCCTTCTTTAGGTTTCGGTTTCAATCACTTGTCTGGTCACGCATTCCTGTCTTTGTACTGCCTTGCCAACTTCTTTCAAAACTTTGGTCCTAATACGACCACGTTTATCATTCCTGGCGAGATTTTTCCTACCCGCTACCGCGCCACCGGACATGGTATCTCCGCAGCATCTGGTAAACTGGGTGCAGTGGTCGCCCAGATCTTGTTTGCTGTCGCCAATCAAAATCTGAATGTGATGTACGTTATGTGTTGCATCTCTCTTTTTTCTTTCTTCCACGTTCGCTGACGTACGAAATTTATTCTTCAGCCTGGAGGTGCTCTCATTCGTCATGATGACCGGCGTTTTTTCGACGCTCCTACTATGCGAGACAAAAGGAGAATCGCTCGAGAAGCTCTCAAAGGAAGACCAAGAAACGTACATCACAGGTACGGGCGCAAGGAGGAGGGCCATCCCACCCAGCGCTACGACATCGCAATTGGGAACCTGACACAGTCCGTCCTGGGACGCGTCAGTTGTGCCATCTTCAGCGTGGTTTCCGGACTCCTCACGCACCGCTTCCGCATTTATTTCCCCCGGATGCTGGGCGACCTGTGACGATCGGGCGTACCACCATCTGGAATTCCTCAGTAGACGGCTCCCGTTATGGATGGATTTGCAACTTTGTTTAGTGGACACTTTTAGAATGCCACTGAACTCCCGCCGCGGCCGCCGCGAGTCATTCTTTCATTTCTGATCGCACTGTTTCAGTGCGTGTCAGTTACTTGTAGTCCTCGTACTAGTACACATGATTGAGACGATTCATTATCTCTATTTCGTTTGGGTCCAGTGTTGTCAAGAATTACTTGTAATATTGCTAGTATGCAAGTATGTACATTAATTAGCTTGCATGAGAAGCACCGCTAGTACTTCTGAGATTCCCCCTCAGTGGAAGCGTGACCAATGAGCCGTGCCAGTCACTGCCTACTAATAGCCCCAGATAACACGTCGGTCCGTGTGATCAAAGAAGCACTGCACGCGCTCCGCCGAGCATCAAGGCGTTGCTGCTGGCATTTTGAACCGCCTACGGGCCTAGTGCGCCTCGGAAGTAATGGAGAGGTAGGTGGCTCGCCGGGGGGTGGTACAGCCTCTGATCTGTGTAATGATTCATGACACCTTGAATGCACCGCTAGCCGCGATGCCGTTCCGTCGGTGCCAGTGACACGGGGAAGTGTATCGTTGAGGTTGGTGGGGACATAAGTTCAAGACAAGTAGGATCAGATTTGGAACAATGAGGGGAGCTGTCATTATCGCGTTTGTCCGCATTACCAAAAGTCCTAATCTCGTTCAGTGGTACATCAGAAAAACCAAAATCATGAAAGCAGTATGTGTGCACTACGGGTATCATCAGTGTCCATGCATAAATAAATCTTGGCAACACGTCCAGGTGCAGCAAGATATGCTGACCCGTCCGAAGATCACGAATTCTACCCATCATGCTAGAGGTTCGTCGACCATGAGCGGTGGCCTCCCTCGACCGGTGCCCGTGATATACATGTCCTGGTCTTCATTAGAGAGTTCTTCGAGCGTTCGCTGGTTTGTTTCTGGGATCAGGAGCGTCGAAAGTACACCGGTCATCATGACGAAAGAAAATATCTGCCAGCTAAACAAGTCACATGTGAGCCGGACGAAATGCGACTGAGAAAGTGTAAATCTCGTACAGTGTCCGCACATTGTTCGAAAATCTAGCATACAAGATTTGTGCGACCACCGCTCCAAGTTTACCGGATGCTGCAGAGATACCGTGCGAAGTGGAACGGTAACGGGTGGGAAAGACCTCGCCGGGAATGATGAAGGTAGTGGTATTGGGACCAAAATTCTGAAAGAAGTTGGCTAGGCAGTAAAGCGCCATCAAGCCTGCGCCAGAGATCCTGCTAAAGCCTAGAGAGCGTATCAATCACACGCCCAAACGACAATCTACTAACATACCCATAATCCAGAACAGAACAGTAAGGATTAAGAACCCCATGAGCTGAATTGGCTTGCGCCCTACACGGTCTATCAGGAAGAAAGCTGCGACGAACCCGGGGATATACCCAGCAACGGTCGCAACAATATTCCCCTTGCAGAGATTGAATAAACTCGTGTAGGGATCGTCTTCCACTTCGCTAAAGAGGGGGACCAAATTCAGGATGACGTCGTTGTCGAGACTGAGTGTATAAAAGGCAATCTGAACACCAAGTCAGGACTCGGATTCGATACAACAAATTCGTGCGGTACTCTCACATCAAGTGCAAACCAAGAATATGCTGTGCCAAATAGAACCTTGAGATTATCCCGCTTTGAGAAATGGGCAATGAAATCGTCCCTGGAAGCTCGAGGGACAATCACGCGTGGTTCGTAGCTCTCGTCGTCGTCGTCTCCGGGGTAGACACCATATCCACTGGCATCGAGATTCCTAATATCGCGAGTGGCTCGTCCAACCATGCGATCAATGTCCATTGTGAAACGAGGTGTCTCGGGAACTGTGAGACGAGAGTAGAGAGCGACAACTCCAGGAATGCACCCAAGCCCGATGAGCAATCGCCAGGCGTGGTCCACTGCTGGTGACGTCAAGCCGTTTGAAATGTTCTCTGTCGAACTCTTTATAGCATCCTTGAATGCACAAACAACGACCAGCCCAACGAGCGAAGCAGCTTGCGAGACGGATTATCAAAGCGTGAATGTGACTTGAACACTTCTGGACATACCGAGTTGACCCCATCCCTGAGAGGCAAAGACAGCAGTCATCATTCGACCACGTGTCCTGGTAGAAGCAAACTCAGAGGCAATGACAGCGCTCAATGGGTAGTCGCCTCCGACGCCGATTCCAAGCTAATTGATTCATACTCAGCTATTTGGAACGGCTGGAGAGGCGTTCGAGGTGCTCACGATGACGCGCCAAAAGATCAGTACGCCAACAATACTTAGTCCGGGGCCCCCACCCGAAACGGCCTGTGCAAACGTAGCAACGATCATAATAGTAAGCTCGACACCATCTGGAGCAGTACAATTAGACGCGCACAATGGCACCACTACGTTTGGAACTTACACATTCGCTTACGACCGAGGATATCGGCAAGCCAGCCAAACAAGAGTTGCCCGATCAAATTCCCGGCAGCAGTGGCCAGCTTGAGACCCGCACTCTCCCAGTTTGAGAGTGCCCCTAGGAAGATGAGTTGAAGTAAGAATACGAAGAAGACATGAGAAAGTGAACTCACTGAGGTGATAAGCGCTCGAGCTGTGACCGTAGACGATACCGAGCATGGTGGCTGCGATGCCAATGGCGAATACATCATAACTCAAAACAGGAACTTATCAATAGATGCAATAGAGAGAAAATGAGGAACTTACGCGTCCGTGAAGAACCCGACGCCTGCCACTAGACATATCTTGACGTGGAAGCCACTACGACAGTGGATGTTGGACAAAGATGCGCGAGTAATCCGAGACAATAAACACGCACGAGAAAGAGGCCTTGTCGATCTCTGCTAGAGCTCTGCGGCGACGGTCATTGAGAAGGACAACTTCGTCGAAACCTTCGTTCTTCTGCACACGAAAGCCCGCACGTTCCTCGGAGCGTTGTTCCGTGTAGCTACTCATTTGGTGGGGCCACCTGTGGAGGGGAGAGAAGGGGGAACAGGACAGCAAATGAAAATGATCCTGTCATGTTGACGCGAAGGGAAATATATTTGATTCACACCGGTCCATAATAGTTAAGCGGGCTGTCGCAGTAGGCAGCAGACGACCCGCACGTTCGAGTGACTCACTTCTAGCGTGATGAATTCGAAGTGGAGCAGTCGTGTTGGGAAGTTAACGTTGTTCCTGTCCTGATGCGTTCCCCACCAAACACCGCTTACACCAAACAAACACAGCCACCCCCATCGCTTGTACAGCATGACAGATTTCAGCGGCGCAAGCTCAGGCTGTTCAATGCCAGCGCTCGCAACATAGTGACATCTCAAATGCTCACATACTTGCCTCAAATCTACTTGCCTCTGGTCACCGACAGTGACTTGGCTGTGGCATTTGCCAAGGGGGCTGTCCAACGTTACTATGCGATGGGAACGGATACACTGGCCCAAATGGAATCTTCCTCGTAGTCTGCCGGCATCTGAAATCGTCACTGCCAGTGACGGTTAAATTTTAGGCTTGAATAGGACCCGATACTTCCTGATCTGAAGTGCCCCTCTTAGAAGTCGGATACATTTCCAAGCTTGCCTTGCTTTTACATAACAGTATCTTGAGTGATAGCATGACGGCCGTGAAAGATCAAAGTGCTACCAACAAGACTACCTGTTAAGGCGGCCCTTCGGACAATAAGTAGGTAAGAGGGTTCCATTCCAACGAGCTTCGAACTGCGCAACGTACTACGTACTGGTAGTAACGGCCAAGGGCGTGGCCCAGACCCTCGGTGTGGATGCGGCCCATACTATGCATCCGATACGTAAGTGAGCTTGGGATCAGAAGACAGGCTCCATAGAACTTCTAGCAATGGAGAAAACGTAAAGTCCTTGTGCTTCCAGTCCGGATTCGCCGTCCATCGAGCCTCGGACTCACAGGACCCAACGCCGGGAATTATTCGAAACTTGAAGCCCAGGCTTCAACTTACCTATTTGGTAAAGCGAGATTACGATAATTGAAGCTTTGTTCGAAGTCCAGAGCCCTCGTCGAAGATGTTCTCGGCTCACACAAAAAGTTAGGACGTGGCTCAAAAGATTACATCTATCCAGGTGGCTGACACGCTGTGGCCAGGAATGCTTAAGTGACTCCTGCTTTGACAATTTCCGGCCTGAATAGTCCATGGTCTTGTATGTAATTCGGTCGTTGCTATGTACTGCAGATCCTAACGTTATAACCCGAGGCTCTGGCGGCACAGGTAATCAACTCAGCACGTCTACAATGTAAAGTAGACGCACTATCAATCGTCCATCAAGACAATCGCTCAACATTCAACCCTCCAAGGCGTCGGCCCTTCAATCCCTCTAAACGTGTCCATGACATACCTCTCCTGGGCTTCATTAGACAGATCCTCCAATGTCCGCTGATTCGTCTCCGGGATCAACAGTGTCGAAAGCACGCCCGTGAACATGACGAACGAAAGCACTCGCCAGCTAAATCATGGAAATCATCAACACAGCAGAGGACGAAATTGACGAGACGCACACAACGTAGAGTCGTTGCTGGTTCTGTGTTGCGTCGACGCCGGCGTACAAGAGCTGTGCAATCACTGCCCCGAGTTTCCCGGAAGCTGCGGAGATACCGTGTAAGGTGGCTCGGTAGCGGGTCGGAAAAACCTCGCCCGGGATGATGAACGTCGTAGTGTTTGGTCCGAAGTTTTGGAAGAAGTTGGCGAGGCAATACAGGACAATCAGCCCTGTACCTGACAGGTGATCGAACGCAAAGCCTGAAAAAAGGCGTCAGTAACTACTCTGGTACACCAGCTAGTAACGATACCCATGATTATGAACAGAACAGTGAGGACAGTGAATCCCATGAGTTGGATCGGCTTGCGTCCCCAGACATCGATAGTGAGGAATGATGCCACAAAACCAGGAATATAACCAGCAGCGGTTGCAATGATGTTTCCGATACAGATGTTGTGTAGACTCTTGTAAACATTACCAGGAACTACCCCGAACCCAACACTACCTAAAATCCAGTCATTGTCGAGGGTGAGCGTGTAAAAGGCAATCTAAGGACCGAATTAGCTTTCGTCCAACAAGTTTTTTCTGCGCTCACATCGAGTGCGAACCACGAGTACGCTGTACCCAAGAGCACCTTCAAGTTCGCCCATTGAGAGAAATGCGCCGAAAAGTCACGTTTCGATGCGCGAGGGGCAGTCACGCGTGACTCGCAAATGTCATGGCTGTTGGCGTATGGGGTATATGGGTTCGCCGCCAGGGCATCCTTGATATCATGGGCTGCTTGACCAACGTGACGGTCGATATCCATGGTGAATCGAGGTGTCTCGGGGACTGTCAGACGGAAATAAACAGCAATGGCGGCGGGGACACATCCTAACCCGATCAGGAATCGCCAAGCGTGATCCACTTGGCTTGTCGAATGCTGTATGGCGTCCTTGTAAACGGTCACAATAACCAGCGCGACGAGAGAAGCAGCTAGCGCGTTGTTAGAGTGAGAGGAGTATTCGATGAATCAAACATACCGAGTTGGCCCCATCCTTGAAATGCGAAGACGGCAGTCATCATTCGACCGCGAGTTCGGGTGGGAGCAAACTCGGACGTGATGATGGAACTCAACGGGTAATCGCCTCCGACGCCAATTCCAAGCTGATGGGTTCGTGTGAGCTATTTGTCTTATCCTCCAAGGGCAGTTTAATACACTTACAATGACACGCCAAAATATAAGGACGTTGAGGATATCAAGGCTAGGTCCACTACCGGCAATGGCTTGTCCTAACGTAGCTACGATCATGATCGTAAGCTCAATGCCATCTGGTCGGCATGAATATGATCAGATACACATTATGACATGTCTACTTTGTCACTCACACATGCGTTTACGACCAAGAGTATCAGCTAAGAAGCCGAATAGGAGTTGTCCAATCAAATTTCCGGCGGGGGTGGCCAACTTAAGACCCGCAAGTTGCCAGTGGGTAAACGCCGCTAAATGAGGTGACGTCAGAATAACCAGGAAGAGAATCCGAGGACGGTGTGAGGCATACGGAGACCATCATTCCTGTAGGAACCGTAGACAAAGGCCAGCATGGTCGAGGCGATACCAATGGCGAATATATCATAACTGAAGAGCCAATTCAATAATTGTGGTAACCATGAGAAAGGCGGCGGCGGGACCTACGCATCCGTAAAGAAACCAATACCCGCCACCAAACACACCTTGACGTGAAATTGACTACGGCGTAGGAGAGGGAAAAATCAGGACGAGCATTGAGTCTCGATACTGAAAAAACGTACGAGAATGAAGCATTATCAATTTCCTCCAAGGCCATGCGTCGGCGTTCGTTCAAGTATACGACGTCTTTCCTCTCATCGCCCCGACCATGGGAAGATGCCTGCTCTTCAAATTGACTACCCGCGTACCAGTCCATTCCTTGAACCCACCGGGGGACGAATAAAAATGAGAGAAAATGAGGACGACACGACGCCATCATACAGTCTGCTATATCAAAAGAGCTGACTCTGACAGATCGGATCAACAAATAGGAACGTACGGCAGACCCCAGTCCCTCATGCTAGCATGAGAGTCGAGCTCCTCAACCTTATGGTACATCACCCACTCCCGACCCATTGTGAGTGGTGTAACCGTGCTGCAATACTAATCTCGGAAGTTGTGTCAACCGAGATAGGTGGTTTTTGTTCGCAACAAATGATTTCCATCACGGAGTGATCGCAACCATCAGTAATCAACTCCTCGGCACAATTTGGCTGTATACATACCTATCTAGAGCATAGTCGGTAGAACCTCTGGGCTCCACACCAAGTTGCGAGCCGCCTAGTTACATCTCGATATCCTGCTCGACTTGCCGAATTGTCAACGTAGCCACACGGAGAAGGTTTGCCTTCCGAGTGCGAGCACTGGGTCGTCCAAAAATTCCAATCTGGATGCCCACCAGTTTTCAAAATTTCACCTTCTGTCGGTCCCCGTACTGTCACTGTTGAATATCCCGATCGCGCTCCTTCCGATGAAGTTGGGATTCAATTGATGTGATAGGCCGCACCGTCCGACTTGCTTAGATTCGTTGACTTACTGAGAAGCGCTTCAGCTCGCGAAAGATGCCCGAGTTAATGTCTGCTATAGAATTAGCAGATTGAGGAAAGGAATCGCTGAGTCAGCCCGACGCGGCCGATGAGAAAAATGCTCCCATTTCCTTAGGAGTCGCGGTCATATTGACATTCAATAATCTAAGTCTAGTACTGTAGCATTGGTCTATCTCGACGCTGTAGGCAATATAGAGACATATTCCCTCGCGTTGCATGTGCGGCACGCAATAAGAATATATGAGGGTTTTCGAATCGTTCGGCTCTTCGGTAGTGGCGCCAGGTGCTATCTTTCTCCGGTTTATTTGGAGGCTGCTGCATTTACGTCGTAGTATTCACCTACCGTACTGGTCCATACAAACCCTCAGATACCGTCAGAGTTGACTTCACCTAGCTGATATCATGCATGTCATATAACGGCACAGCAGATATTGAGAATACTGTTTACCACACCCCACTCAACCCGATAGCGAGACAGGATGAAAAGGTGGAGCCGCGCACCTGCATAATGGGAGCGTGTGCAAGCAGGAGGATAATGCCTGCAATGTCCATAGCTTAAGGCAATACCAAGTTGTGGCAAGATGTCAATATGTGCCTTTTTCGCTGGGCTGTGGTGACCTGGGCATTGGGGCGGTTCCGAGGGGTTCCAAGGCATATTTCGAGTGTGTGGTGAGGGTGCAGTCCATATCGAGGGCGGCGCAGATTCGTCAAACTTCGTAGTGTCGGGTTGCTTGCACACCTCAGGAGACTGACGTGCGAGTGATGGGATCGTTCATGGCGACGACGGACCGTCATGGATGCGCCAAAGCTACTGTCAGCGCGTATTGAGAAAAGATGTGTTTGAGTCTTTGAGATAAAGCCGCCTTGCGCCCACATCTGGTAACGGTTGTTCGGTTCCCGAATCCCAAGCGCTCGTCGATTCCTCTACTTGGATATCCATCGTATATTCACCTGCCACCCTGCAATCCAGTTTAAGACAAATCATGAATACAAGCATGTATGTATGCCTTTACGTTTCCTTCGTATATCTGTCGTCGATGGGCCTCTGATGAGTCTGGCTAGCACAAATGCTTTCACTATCACAGGTTCGTTCCCACACCGGATTCTCTGCCATCCGTGCTGATCCCTTGTTTTCAGGCGTCCAGCTTACGAGTACTCGACCAGTTCCCAGATTTCGCTTGGCAAGGCAATACTACATCGAGTTTTCATTAGATGATACAGTGCGGTCGACGAAAAAGACGGAGCAGACGAAAAGCGGTATTTTGTGGGATGACAAGATTTGTTTGTGAGTAGATGCCCTTTGGTGCATACTAGAGACTCAATTGTATTAGTGATGGGAGTGGCACGTCTGTTCTCGTCGTCAAGATTTACCAACATCACCGCCCCCTGGGACGACATGACAAAGTTGTTGGAAATCTGACCTATACTATTGGAGAAATCCTATCGAAATTGAACAAAAATCGTATGTCGAATCCTTTGGCGTTTTCTAATGACATATTTCGTTCCCAGTATTCGAAGAAGCTATCCACAAGGATCCCTCCAAGGCAGCCGATTCTTCTGTGCCTGATTTCACGCTGAAATTCACTTTTACTGCTGACTCTCGTCAACTTCTTGGCAGTGCTGACGAGCGTCAGGCCGACTATGCCGTCGGTGCGGCGACACAAGCAGTTGAAGCGATGCGTCCCATGCCCGCCGCTGTCGACCGTCTGAATTCGGCAGTCGATACAGCCACACAGGTTGCGAACAGCACGCCGACCTTTGCGACTACGTGGAATGTCCTATTGAAGAGAATAAAGCTCTTTGATGAGATTGTGACCGAAATCGCAGCGGTACCCTCTTTACTTCGTTGTTATCCTTTCTCGATCTCATTGCATCGCAGATTCATCCTTATACCTCGGCCGTTTGGTCTGTTATCTCAGCTGCACAGAAGGTCTGGTTTGTCTATGTTTAAGTGCCTGCGCGAGCACTGACGACTCGCCCTTTCACACAGATACTTGTCAATCAGAATGATCGCGACGATCAAATCACTCGTTTGGCTGGCACCATGGGTGACGTTTTAGCATTTGTTCACGATGCAAACCCCTTAAAAGCAGTCAAGGCCCACGTTGGGCCCCTTACACTCTTGGCTCAACAACTGATGGAGTGCGCCTACTTCATTCGTGACTACGCCAGGCACAAAAGCTTCGGTGGGATCACCTAACACTTCATATACTCCCTCACTCACCGTTTTGTGTAGCCACTCGCGTGGTGGTGTACACGTTCTCGAATACCGAAGCACAAATCACGGATTACCAGAGGAAGCTTCAGGAACTTAGAGATGGGTTCATGCGGGGAGTTACGCTGCAGACCGGAATCACAGTCGTTCGTATGATGAATGCAATCGAGCACACCGGTAAGTCCGACTCCATTGCACCACGATCGGATGTTTATGTATATGATTCACAGTGGAAGATAGGGATCTGGATGACATGCCGTATGCGAAAGGCGCCCGATATGATCAGGACAAGGGATGCCTGGCTGGCACCCGCCAGGAGATGCTACAGGAACTTTGTGAGATCCTTGGGAATCAAGCGGATGATGCCCCACGAGTGTGTCTTCTCACCGGCGTCGCGGGATCGGGCAAGTCGGCAGTGGCTCATTCCGTCGCGCGATGGTTTGAGGGGCAAAAAAGACTTGTCTCGTCGTACTGCTTTGCAAGGACGGACGTTACAAATCGAAACCCAACGAATCTATTTAGTACTATTGCTCGGGACCTCTGTGACCATGATGCAGCGTACAGGTCTGCCCTTTGGAAGGTCGTAGGGGAAAGTCGTTCACTTCGCACGTCGAAAGTACCGAAAGAGCAGGTGGAACAGTTCATTATCGAACCCAGCAAGCATGTCGGAGCTATTGGCCCCCTAGTCGTTGTCATTGATGCCCTTGACGAGTGTGGTGACCTGGCTAGTCGTCAGACACTTTTACCTGCCATCGCCAAACTTGTCGCCGAAACCTCCCTCCCTCCCAACTTCCGTTTCTTGATCACTGCTCGCCCAGAAAATGATATCCTTGCCAAACTTTTGCTGGGCCCCCGCTTGATCCATAAGCAAATGGCCGAGGTCTCAGAACAAACGGTTGATGCAGACATTGGGAAGTTTATCCGGCATTCTCTTGATGAGTTTTCCTCGGAGCTCGACCTGTCCAACCAGGACTGGTGTAGACTTCTCGTCTGTCACTCTCAACACCTTTTCCAGTGGGCGGCCACTGCATGCAGGTTCATTCACGGGTCGGATGCTGTTGGGCTCGGACGATCTGCCCGACTCAGACTGCTCCTGAAGATGCATAAGACTGAAGTTGGCTACCCGTTGGATGAGATATATAGGACCGTGCTACTACAGCTATTCAAATCAGGACCCGAACAAGATCGGTTTCGAGAGGTGATGGGCGTTGTGCTTGCTCTCAAGGAACCACTCCCACTTTCCTCCCTTTCAAATCTCTTTGATGGACATCTGAAGATTACCGTGGATGTCTCGGAAGATGACCCAGTAGATGACTCAATAGATGTGCGAGCTGTAGTTTTAGCTCTTGCATCCCTATTGGATGGGGCTTATGAGGGCCGGAAGCCTGTCCGGCCACTTCATGCTTCATTCTATGACTTCTTACGTGACGTCAAGCGCAGTTCAACTTTCCATGTCCCATTCCTACTGCAGCATTCCTTCACAATTGGACAAGCATCACTTGCATGCATGTGCCACATGCTCAGGTTCAACATATGTGACCTTGCTGACTCCCAGGTCCTTAACAACAAAGTCTCTGGTCTGTTTGAGCACATGAATAAAGCCATTCCCTCCCATCTCTCATATTCCTGTCTATATTGGATGGACCATCTGCAGCATACCAACTGCAACCCAGACATGCTTGCTAGCATCACATTGTTCTTCAAAACATGTTTCTTCTACTGGCTTGAAGTTATCAGCCTTCTCTCCCTCTCATCAATCTCACCCATTTCCTCTGCCATACAGACATGCATTTCCCTGAAGAATTGGGCCCAACCCAAGGTAAAATCAAACAATGGGGGGAGTTGATAGACTAAAAGTATGGTATTAGAACTCAGAAATTTGCAAGCTTGCTTCAGAAGCATCTCAATTCATCCAGGTGTTCTCACCAGTACTCAGGCAATCCACTCCCCATTTATATCTGTCAGCTATGCCACAAACACCTCTGAGCTCACCACTCTGCAAGCTGTGGGCTGGTCAACTTGTAAAGCATGCTTCAATGAATACTGGACATCCAGAAAATTGGCCAGTTGATGTTCATACCTTACATGGACATATGGACGTTGTGACCTGTGTTGGCTATTCACCTGATGGAAAGCACATTGTCTCTGGCTCTGGTGACAGGACCATCAGGATCTGGGATGCAGCCACTGGTCAATCTATAGGAAGTCTATTCCAGGGGCACACAGAAAGGGTCAGATCTGTTGGCTATTCACCTGATGGGAAGAACATTGTCTCTGGCTCTGAAGACAGGACCATCAGGATCTGGGATGCAGCCACTGGTCAATCTATAGGAAGTCCATTCCAGGGGCACACAGATTCAGTCATATCTGTTGGCTATTCACCTGATGGAAAGAACATTGTCTCTGGCTCTGAAGACAGGACCATCAGGATCTGGGATGCAGCCACTGGTCAATCTATAGAAAGTCCATTCCAGGGGCACACAGATCAGGTCACATCTGTTGGTTATTCACCTGATGGAAAGAACATTGTCTCTGGCTCTGAAGACAGGACCATCAGGATCTGGGATGCAGCCACCAGTCAATCTATAGGAAGTCCATTCCAGGGGCACACAGATTCGGTCATATCTGTTGGCTATTCACCTGATGGAAAGAACATTGTCTCTGGCTCTTTAGACAGCACCATCAGGATCTGGGATGCAGCCACTGGTCAATGTATAGAAAGTCCATTCCAGGGGCACACAGATTCAGTCATATCTGTTGGCTATTCACCTGATGGAAAGAACATTGTCTCTGGCTCTCATGACAGCACCATCAGGATCTGGGATGCAGCCACTGGTCAATGTATAGGAAGTCCATTCCAGGGGCACACACATTGGGTCACATCTGTTGGCTATTCACCTGATGGAAAGAACATTGTCTCTGGCTCTCATGACAGCACCATCAGGATCTGGGATGCAACCACTGGTCAATATATAGGAAGTCCATTCCAGGGGCACACAGAAAGGGTCAGATCTGTTGGCTATTCACCTGATGGAAAGAACATTGTCTCTGGCTCTGATGACAGGACCATCAGGATCTGGGATACAGCCACTGGTCAATCTATAGGAAGTCCATTCCAGGGGCACACAGATTACATCACATCTGTTGGCTATTCACCTGATAGAAAGAACATTGTCTCTGGCTCTGATGACAGGACCATCAGGATCTGGGATGCAGCCACTGGTCAATCTATAGGAAGTCCATTCCAGGGGCACACAGATTACATCACATCTGTTGGCTATTCACCTGATGGAAAGAACATTGTCTCTGGCTCTGAAGACAGGACCATCAGGATCTGGGATGCAGCCACTGGTCAATGTATAGGAAGTCCATTCCAGGGGCACACACATTGGGTCACATCTGTTGGCTATTCACCTGATGGAAAGAACATTGTCTCTGGCTCTTATGACAGCACCATCAGGATCTGGGATGCAGCCACTGGTCAATGTATAGGGAGTCCATTTCAGGGGCACACAAAAAGGGTCACATGTGTTGGCTATTCACCTGATGGAAAGAACATTGTCTCTGGCTCTGGTGACAGGACCATCAGGATTTGGGATGCAGCCACTGGTCAATCTATAGGAAGTCCATTCCAGGGGCACACAAGTTGTGTCACATCTGTTGGCTATTCACCTGATGGAAAGAACATTGTCTCTGGCTCTGATGACAGCACCATCAGGATCTGGGATGTAGCCACTGGTCAGCCTATAGCAGGTCCCTTCCAGGGGCATGGCAACTCTCTCATTCTGTCAGTTGCTTTTTCACCCACTGGTGACCACATTATCTCTGGGGCTAGTGACAAGTCCATCAAAGTATGGAAAGTGCACCAACTTCTTTCTCTTGGTGAGCTTCTTGACCATGAAGGCTGGATTGTGTCTCATGATCTTTGCTATGGCTGGGTTGCTCCTTGGCTGAGATTTGGTTCCTTTTATCTTCCTCCTCTCTCTCTGGTCATATCTCAGCATGGAGCATTTAAAGTTGATATTGATAATTCATTGTATAGAGAGTCATGGATTACTTGTTGGAAGTCTTAACCAGTATGTTCTCAAGTCATCTCTTTTGTTCAGATACTACTCTGGTTCCTTATGTTGCACCAGTAGATACTTTAGTCTTTTTTTGTTGAAAACATTAATGTTTCCCATCCTATGACATCATAGGAGACCATATCTGAGTCATACCAACATTTGAAGGACTGCAATCTTGTGCATAGTATACATGTCACCACCACAGGACAACACTTTGCATGTCAGTGTTCAAAAGGATCATCAATCCTGTACTTCAATAGTATTTACATTGTCCACTTTGAATGGATCTTTTAAAAGCTACTATTTTAACCACTGGCACATTTTTTCAGTGCAGATCTCTTATGTTTCTGGGTGGGCCAACTTGAAGCTTGCAACAATGCATTGTAACACATCACCCCTCATGCAGATCACCACTGGAGGTCAGACAATTACTACATGCATTGCATTGATTCACATGATGAGATTTTGGAGACCTGTGGTAGTCACAGTAACTTGACCAAGACCACATAGTAGTAGTCATACTTATATTGAACACAATACAGTCCTAGTGGGCACCATGACATAAGAAAATGATGGGGTAACTTGAATGGGAAGGGTAGAGACAACCCCTAGTAGCAGTAGTAGTATAGTAATGATGGTAGTTGAGGCTGACAATAGTGCTCAGAAAGAGAGAAACAGATTCTCAGACATACCCACCCACAGTGACTGTACATCATGATACCCATGTCATCTGACTCACCTCAAATATTTCACACATCTCTACAGCTCCATTGAAGTCCCATCATGCACATCATGATCACTGTGATGTACATCTACATTGCACACTAGGGTTTGGCCCAGAATCTTCCAGTGTCTTGTCAAACAGGTGAGCACCCTTCTGCACCAATGTACACATGTATGGTTGTGCACCAGAGCACATTACATATGAGATTGTAAACAGTACCCAATGTGACTTGAGGCAATATCAGTGCAACCCTACAATCCAGGACATGTCAAATTGTCAATGGGTGTCTGAGATAGACTGTGGCATGACTGTGACTTTGATTGTTAATTGTCATACATAATATGGATGTAGTAGGTCTGAACTCCCTGGGCCCATTTGATGGTTTCTGAGAATACAATGTTTACAGTAGGCTATTATCTTGAGCTATGTGGTAGAGGTGCTGCTCATCATAACATCTATCTTTGTTGATAGCATGTGCTTCACCATTTTGATCAGGTTCAGTCTTTCAAGTTCTATACTAGAAGGCCATTCCACAGTTTCCATCCATTACAGCACTGAATACATTGGGCTGCAAGGCAGATAAATGAGGACTAATTGGAGTACAGCTTCAAGCTTCAACTTGGGCAACAATCATCTTGGATGATCATTGGATCAATCTGAGAAGTCATCAGCAAAGCACACCAAGACAAGTTTGAGTTGGAACATTGGATAGTTCTATACTCATCACAAAATACAACAAGTACTATAACCAGTGAGGTAAACGTTACCCGAGAAAAGAAAAACTAAATCCAGGAAACACGGACAACGACTCTCGATCAGAAAAATAGGAAACAACTACAACAACCTGTTACCCTATGTCACTGAACTGAACGGCAGTAAACAGCAAACCTGGAAGCGTACACCAGCCAAACAGACAACAAACATTGCGACGTATATCTTGTAAGCATTTTCAAACGAGGATATATATGAGTATGAGAGATATGACAGCGACCGCGGGTGGGGAGAGGGTCGAAAGGAGGGAAAGAAACATGTCGGAGGGGCAAGGATGGACCAGGGAATACGGTTGGTGATCGCCTGGAGACAATTGCAGGGTATAGTGTCAGGAGACCACTGGCTCGAGCGAGCACTGCAACAACTAATTGCTACAGGGTCAGTAACCATTTCAACAGGCCAACCATCAACTTACCCTGACGCCCTTCCGACGAGGGCAACCACAACGACGATATACTGAGTTACCAAACAGATCCCTCATAGAAAAACGGTACACTGTAGTACCAACCGGAGGCCCGACGGGCAGCAGGACACGTTTCACAACGTCAACGAATAATTCCCCACCTGCATTCTTCGGCCACTAGCGCCATCGTTTCTCAGTGATACCATGAGCACCAGCGTTACACGCCTCGCAGACACGCACTCGATGAGTGCGGCGGTGGTCCGCATCCCTTCTCGCCTTGCGCACCAGTCAAATTCGGTCGCGGTCCTATCGTCGGGTATGCACTCGTCAGGGTAGCGAACACCTGAGCGACGACCTAAACCACGGAACATATCGCGGAGACCGTCATAGTCGGGGAGGTTGGTAAATGAAAGAGACAAGGATTACTTGAGGAACAGGGTAAATTCGATTGGGAGGGTAGCAGTCATTGGAATGGTGGGTGGGGGCAAGTAGGGGTCGGGGTCTCAATGAGCGTCTGGATGGTAAGAATCAGATGATTCTCTGCGGTGATGACGGGGACGTGTCGGAGAAGGGGTGGGGGAATCAGGAGGGATCGGAGAGCGAGCTCGCGAACGTGAACGCATAGGAGTACGGGGTTGCGAGCGAGTACGGAGATGCCGTGGAGTCTTGCGGACGGCGGGGATTGAGGGGAGAGGTCTAGATTTCTCGACAATAGAATGTCCATTCTGGTGTTCCAAACTGTCTTGTAATGGGGTATCGTTGCGATGCGGATATTCCTCCTGTTCCAATTGTTCCTGATAAACAAGATCCGGTGAGAAGTGAGGTAACAAAGGACCAACAGCGTCCAGCTTGGCCTGCAAAATGAGATCCCATGTTTGTGACACGGTTGGTGCACGTAGCTTTCGCCAGGGCAGCGTCCTGCGGGGAAGTAAATGAGCATATATGCGAGGGACTCGAGGTCGTCACGACGCGCACATTCTGTGGCAATAGCATGAGTGGACATGAATTTATCAAAGCGACGCTGTACGCACCAACACCGCGATGAGCATTTAGGCTCGCGAAAAGGCTGGTGCCTACGCCATGCTTTCCCTCCTGTTTGTAAGGGAGGTGTTCGCCTGTCCTAGAGTCCCTGAAGCGACGTGCGAGACCGAATTGATGACATTGACGGCAGACGCAGTCGGAGATGAAGGCAGACCCATTATAAAATTGGCAAGTTTTACGTCGCGATGTGCAAATGAACGGGAATGAATAAATTCGAGACACGACAACTAGGCAATGAGAAATGAGTGTGAATACAAGGGAGATAAGGGTACAGACGTACAAGCTGATCAGTAAGCAGAAGGACAGTCTTGAGAGAAAAGTGTCTGTTGCAGACTTTGAAGAGATCCTCCAACGAGGGCCCGAGAAGATCGATGACCATGACATTGTAGTCGCCCTGTTTGCCCGAGTACATGATCCAGGGAACGCCAGGACCACCCATGAGAGATTTGTAGACCTTGGATTCTTGACGGAGGGGGGACGTGAGGGAACGGCGGGTTCAAGTTTGATAGCGACTTCCTTGCT
>JBBPUM010000141.1:0-27593 GCA_038094695.1 Chiua aff. virens
AGAAATCATCTAAATAGAGTGTGATGTGAGCAGTACAACCACTATCAATCATCCAATGATCAGAGGTATGAGGCTGTTTAGATGATCCAATGGTATACAAGCCAGAAAATGGATTATTTCTGACTCTAGGCTGTCGAAGGAAATAGGATTAAGGTCATCAAAATATAACCTATGGGGGCATTGGAAGTAAAAGGGTCTCTAACAGAAGTACTAGGCAATATGAGTCCTATGGGTAATCCTCTAATCACAATTTTACATGGCTTGTGTCTCTTCCTAATAGAAGATCTGTTAGGAAGTGGATCAGGAAGTTCCTCAGATAGAGAAGGAACTCCTGCAGGTATGAAAGGAATTGGAAGAAGTTGATGGTGAGATGTCCAGATCAGGGTTGTCTCCCCAGCCATGTTTCACTTGATCAGAATCAAAGTGAACTTCATTCATCTCAGTGACCATTGTTGAAACATCTGGTATGAGGTGATGGGCAAGTGAGGGTTGTGAAGGGATAAAGAAGTCTCCTGCTCAAGTCTTATCTCAAGTCACCCAGCTTTATAGTTACTGTGAGTTTCCCATAGTATATCCTTCTTACAAAGAGATCTCTACACCTAGACCTTATAGGCTGGTTACAAACGAGAATAGGTACTCTTGTTACTGTGGTCTTTACTGATTTCTCTGTGGGGGTCTGTTCTGAATCACTGATGTGCAATTTGTGGATGAGTTTTGAGAAGCATGCTTAACTCAAGTCTCATGGATTCAATGATTGTCTAGAGGTTCACTGTGATTTAAAACATTCTTGGTAATAATGCAGGAGGTTATACTTTGATGGCCATTTCTGTTGGATCAGGTGATTAGCTTTGATAAGATACAATAAAGGATGCTCAGCTATTCAGGTTCAATCAAGATCCCCTTTATACTCCAAGAAACAACAACAAATGAGATTCATCTATATCTATACAGCACAATCAAGATAAAGTCTGGTTATACATCTTTGAGCTCTCCTTCCAGCACATCTCTTAGATAGATCTGAGTACAAGAGGATCTGATACATCCATTCTTGTTGTTGCTCAGTTCCTTCCTTCAATATTTTCTGGATCCTCTTAAGACGAGAAGTCCATACTTTATAATTATATTTTTTGCAGCATCCTCAATCGTAAGCTTTATTATATGACTAGATTGAAGAAGTGGGGAGATTCTGGATCATCACCTGATGAGGATAGTTCTCTCTGTCAACCTTGGTAGGACAATCAATGACAGAGGCAATGAAACAATTATTTGGATCATTGTAGTGAAAGTTGTTAATGGAAAGATGCTCAGGAATAAATATCAGAGAGAAGAAGTTGTGACAAAGAACTTTGAAACCATGATAATGGACTAGGGAAGTGGGGGTCTTGTCATAAGATGGAGATGGGAAAGCCTATCCAGCACCACTGTACACTGAGAATACTGTTTCATCAGGGTACATGAGTTTACAAGGTGGGATGCCATTATCTGGTGTCTAGTGTTTTAAAGTCCAGTTGGCAACTGGTCTGCAGTTGCCTGGAATTATTTATCTGACCAGTTGCAGTTGCCCAACTTTTTGAAAATTCAAAAGACCAGTCACAACCGGTCACAACCGGTCTTTTTGGTAGCCCCTATGTAGCCCATATGTTCCCCCCATCCATGTACACTTCCCATAATTCTTTC
The DNA here is from genome assembly GCA_038094695.1 of Chiua aff. virens. Classification (NCBI taxonomy): domain Eukaryota; kingdom Fungi; phylum Basidiomycota; class Agaricomycetes; order Boletales; family Boletaceae; genus Chiua; species Chiua aff. virens. The sequence goes on from JBBPUM010000141.1 coordinate 1,678, forward strand.
AGAATTATATATATTTTATTTGAATTTATACAGATCAATCCATTTTGGTACCCCCCTAATCCAACATATGACCCAGTTTTGATCATAGCTTCTGATCCTGTGGTCCGATCTCCACACATTATAGGAATAGATTGTAGCTAGGAGTATGTGGAATAATGTCTCTCACTAGTAGAAATCATGAATCCCATTGTGTGAATTGTTATAGCCAGATTCGGGTCAGTATGTAGTCATATGCCCCCCTGACTCAACACCTGACCTGGATTTGGCTATAACATCTGTCCCTGCGCTCCGATCCTCGCACCCCATAGGGATAATATGTAGCCAGGAGTATGCAGAATATATGATCCCACTAATGCAAATTGTGAGTCGGACTGTGTGAACCAATATAGCCAAATCTGGGTCATATGCCCCCTGAACATACATACACCCTAAAATACATCATATCTCTTGATCCTGTGGTCCGATCTCTATGATCTATAGGAGTTATTTGTAGCTAAAAATACTATCCACATTATCCATCTACTGTAGACTACTTGTTACAATCACTCTAAACCTTGCTGACCACTTTGCTGACATCCTTGCTAACATCCTTGCTGACACCTTACTAACCACCACATAATCTAACCATTGGTACTGTCTCACTAATACTATTCTAATCACTCTATTTTATAGCTATTTTCCCATATTTTTCCATTGCCAATTAGGCTTGTTATAAGCCTAATACTTTGTTCGCATAATTAGCCCCTATTTGACTTCATCCATGCGAACCAGACTATTCTACACTGGCCCAGGCCTGGCTATGGTCCAGAACCATTAACCCTTGACCAGTCTAGACTATACAAACCCTCAAACCATTCTAGACTCATGTATGTCATTCCATTCCACACATGTTTGCCTCATGCCTACCCTATACATGTTCTCCTCATGTTTACCTTCCTCCCATGCCTTGTCCAGACTCCCTATGATGCAGATACATTCCATGGCTATGTAGCCTGGATTCCTAAACCCTCAGCCCATCCAGAACCCTTGTCCCATAGCATAGCATATCTGTAGATTTACCATACACCTGTACAAACAGTAGAATAGTATATAAGGGATCCTCCCAGCTCCCAGAAGGACCCAGTCTTGTCCTCTCTGGAGTTTTCCCAAACCTCTAGTGCCCTTGACTTGCTTTCTACTGTCCTTCAGCAAATAACTTAAGCCTGTTAAGGTTTGGTTGTTTCACTACTCATTGTCAACATTGTCTCCTTCTCTGTTCTTGCTCAAAAGTAGGTATGTTAGAAGGATAGAAAGAACAACCAGATAAGTGTCTAGATCCAGGTTGGATTCCTTGAAAGATATTCCTAAAGTGGGTGAAGATCGAGTTCCTTCAATTAACTTGATGATGCAAGTGAGAGGAATCTATACCAGTACCATAGCAGAATTGTCCATTTTTGAGATGACCATTACAGATGGAACAAGGATGGTGATAAGGTTAGTGTTTTAAAGTCCAGTCTAGGACCATTCAAAAGACTGGCAACTGGACTGGACTGCAACTGGTTGCAACTGGTGCACAGCCACCCCCTATTTATAGTACCATCTGGGGTAATATTTGATGAATTTTGCTGATTTTTTGACATAAGCCATATATCACTCAAAATCCACTTTTCTATGTCAAAAATTCATGTCATACAGAAAATATTTTTATCTCAGTTAATTTGGGGTTACCCCCCCCTCATACTATAGAAATAAAATATAGATATCATGGTATAGAATAATTCATCTCACTACTAGAAACCATGATACTCACAGTGTGATTTTATATAAGTGAATCTGGGTAGATATGTAGTCATGTACCCTCTAAAACAACATCTGACCCAGAAATGCTCATATCTATTGATGCTGTGATTGGGTTTAATGATCTAGAGAGGTACTTTGTAGCTAAGGGCATGTAGAATAATGCTTAGTAGTTGTATGAACCATGGTTCCCATGTGTTCAGAGGCTATGGACCAGTCTGTGCAGTAACTGGTTGCAACTGGTTGCAACCAATAAAAAGACCATTTAGGACCAGTCCTAATTGGTCCAGTTGTGGTCCTAGGCTTTCAGGAGACTCTTAGGACCAGTCCCAGTCCAGTTGCCTGGTCAGAAGGCCAAAAAACTGGACTGGACTGGACTTTTAAACACTAGATAAGGTTCTCTTTCTCTAATGGAAGAAAGGTATTGATCTGTGTAGCAATTGGCAATGCCACAAGGACGATTCTCATTGATGATAAGTTCTTCTTTGTTGGTCAGAGAGGTAAATGGAGTACAAAGATTCCTTGGTGCTCTAGGCAATCCAAAGAAGGGTCTCGCTCTAGATGGAGCAGTAGATGAATCTTCTCAAGGTGAGGGTTGTTCCAGAGGGGGAGCTAGTGGTCTCACCTGATTAGGAGGTGGGGTAGGATGTACTCCTTGTTCAGAAACAATGAGGCAGGTTAGGCCTATGTTAAGAACAAAGATGTTGTCAGCTACTCAAACTTTGAATAGTAGAATGAGGGAGCAATAAGCCTGGTGACCAAAGCAGGTGTACCAGAGGCTATACATCTCAAAGCCAAACTGCAAATGCCATAAGCCAATCACTAACCATTGTAGATGATCTGAAAGATCTGGACTACAAAGGAGAAAAGGTGAAGAAACATCGAAACCTCAAAGGGCTCCATAGCACCTGGTCTAATATATCAAGGGATAGAAAGTGTGTGCAAGGTATGACAGTATCAGAGCCAAGCAGGGCTCATAATCTAATGAGAGTATTTATAACCAGCCTATAAGGTCTGGGTGCAGAGATCTCTTTGTAAGAAGGATGTACTGTGGGAAACTCATAGTAACTATGGAGCTGGGCAACTTGAGGTAAGACTTGAGTAGTAAGTGGACTGCAGAGAATTCAAAGAACAAGGTTGTAATTCAAGTTAAGGAGAGCAATGGAAGGGAGCTCTCTTTATATACATATAGGATTGTTTGTATATGTATGTGCACTGGTCCCTGTGCAATGAAGCCTCTTTCTATATAAAGATCTATGACTAAACATGATAGTGTAAGTATGAAGATAAGATCTATCAGTGATCTGAAGGTGAAGTCTGAAGTAGAAATATCACTGATTTCAACACCAACATATGATATCATAGGTGCAAAATCAGTCATCTTTCAGCATGGATGGATCCACAGACATCAATGCTTCTTCCGCAGTCTCCTCTCTAGTAGGACCATTGAACTTCTTGTTTACTAGAATTTGTACAACCTGTAATCCATACATAATAGATAATCAGATCTTTTGTGAAGTTGCAAATGCACTTTCATCAAGCAAGATTTTTGCTGTCATAGGCAGCATTTCTGAGTTAATCTATTTAGTATAAAAAACATACCTTTGCATATTCCTTCCAAACTGCATTCAATGCATTGCCAGTGGCCACCAGGTGAGACCAGATGTGTTATTGCAGATTCAAACAGCCACATACTGTCCCTTGAGTTGGGAGAGAGCTCAACTTAGAAGACCATAAATAGATGATAAATGTGATTGACATACTGTGTTCCACTTGGTCTTGATTTGCTTGGCCTCCTTTCTCCTGGTACCCAGCACACAAAACTTTACAAGATGCTCAGCAGCTCCAATAAAGGATTGCTCTTTAAAATTGGCACCATTCTTTTCAGTCCTATGATTGTGAAAGTATATGATGAGGACTTTGATTTCTACATCTTCCCAATGAGCTCTCAGGGGCAGAACCCAGGCCCTAGAATGGTGTCAAAGCAGGGCCTTGAGTTGGATTCTGAGAGGATTGACTGAGATAATCCATCATGATCTGTACAAGTTGCTCAATTGAATTGACTACTTGAAGTAAGAGAGTGTGGATGTAAGTACAACCTTGATTGTGATTGTGATAACAGACTTGAATTGGTGGCATCATCCTATATGCAAGAGCAGGAAAAGATTTGAGTAAATTAAACCTTCAATTCAATTGTCAATCCCAAAGCCACAAGTACAAACTTGTGCAATCACTGTCATTCCAAAATCAAGGGAAATAATTTATTCCCACTCAGGCTCTAAGTTAGATACTACACTTTTACTACACTTTGGTCTGCTTTTTTGTACACTTGATCCACCCTTTGTACACTTGGATACTATACAAAATATCCTATTTCTTGAAATTTCTTAGAAATTCATAATATCATATTATTTACACCATCTCTTACCTGACCACTGTTGAAATGACCACAATTTATCACAAAATTATCACAATTTCCTATGAAAATATCAGAATATCAGTATTTTCTGATAATTGTTTGCAATTATGAGGATTATCTGGGGAAGGTTTTTTCTGATGTACTCACCAATGAGTGGGCATTTTATATCCTATCTCACCACTTATTGGCCAGGGATCTTGTTATTCAGAAAGCACATTGTATGTGTGCTTGAAGCACAGCCTCACAAGAAACTTGGCTTTCTAGAGTTCTCCTAATGGATACCAGATAGGTTTGTCAACTACTGGGATAAACAGTAGAAGAGGTAGTAAAGTTCTAGTAAAACAAGCCTTGAACTTGAGACTTGTTAAAGTAGTAGAGAGAAAAGGTGATAGTCACTTAAGAGAGATGAAAACTCCAGAGAACTTTACTGAAGTCTCTGGAGGTGGCATTGAGCCTTTATATACTACTGTTTGTACATGTTTGTACCTATTACTGGATAGGGAATCATATGATGATAAGAGAAAAATTAATGATTGGATAATAAAGAATGGCAGTGCAATATGAGGGAATTATAAGATGTTATCATAGATAAGGAGTTGGACTGAGTCATAGATAAGAGATAAGACACAGCCTTGATTTCAGAAATGAAAGATAGAAGCATAAGTGTGATCAAGTTAGAAAACATAAGATAAAAAGTTGAAGTGACCATTGGAGTTAGGGGTGAAAGTTGAAATCATAACACTATCCCCCTCCTGTTGATCTGGCTCTGAAAGATCATCTATACAATTGAGACAATTGAGCATTGGAGAAGGTACAGTGATCCACCGGCACTTGCGCCAGTGAACTGAATATGTATTGTAACAATAAAATACAATACTTTTTTTAGATCAGAAAATTTACATGTGTTTTATTATATTAAGAGTATGTCCAGCTGATTTTTCAAGCCCATCAAAGCTGTCATTGTGCTAGAACTCTGTCGAACTGTTATCATACTTGCACCATCACTTGCGCCAGCACTGAAATGGCATATCAACATGATACATAAGCTTCTTCATTATCTAAACCATCTTATCATCCTGATTAATCCTTATCTTTGCCACCCTCACTCCCAATTTCATCCTTATTGAAATCATCATCCTCACCACCACCACCTCTCTCATCTTCTATTGTGTTGGCTGCACAGGGCAACTTTTTCTCCAATGGCCCTCAGATGGGTTGCTTCCAATGGACGGGTTGCCCTTCAGCCTTTGTAAGGTCTCTTTCAAACTCCCACGCTGCAATGGCCTTGCGGTGCTGCTGTTGTTGAGCCTTATTCCTCTCAATCCTTGTCCTCTCTACTTTTTTCTGCTCTGCCCATGCCTCTATCCTCTTGTCCCTCTGTTTCCAGCAGTATTTCAGTGCTTCTTCTTCCTCAGTTGCTTGTTTCTCATGTGCGACAACACATTGATAGAACTCATCTCCAGTTAGGTGCTGAGACAACCCATCCCCCATCAACCTTGCTTTCTTCATCATTTTGGTGAGTTCCTTTTCTTGCTGTGCAGCCAGTTGATGCTGCATATGCTTGTTGTGAATTGACTGGAGGACCATGGCAGCTTGCATGCTGAGCATCTTGGCATCAGTACACCCCTGTTCTGCATGCGTATACTGGAGTGCATTTTGGTATTGTTCTTCCATCTCAGTTTCAGGGATCCTTGTTAATAATTTGTGTGTTTGCTTGCAGGTTTGCCTACGATGATACATTGGGAAGACTGGAAGGTGATCATCGGCAGTGAGATCACCGCTCTGGACAATGAATGGAGCAGACTCAGATGTTGATGCAAGCCTTTCATAGGGTTTTGCAGCATCTGGTTGCAGTCCATTTGGACTCTGTGAAGATGTGTTGGGGTGATTTAAGACTGGCGGAATTAGAGTCGTGGATGGATGTGACTCAGATGTGGTGATTGTTGCCCTTTTAATTCTGTATTGCTCAATCACAGCTGAGACAATCCAAACAGGACTAGGCTGAGGGAGGGGCATATGGCCTTCGATGGAGGTAGCAAAGCTTGTCACCATCTGATCCTTGGTTATGACATTCAGGTTGAACAGCCACACACCAGTGACTCAGAATGCAGACTGGACTGATTTGGGAGTGAGTGCTTGACAGTGGGCACGAGGATAGACAGATATGAAGTTCATTTTGTTGATTTTTTGGCCTGTCTCTTCTTCAAACTTATCCCATTCTCATGTCCAGTAATGCTTCAGAGGACCAAAGATAACAATGTCAAGACCCTGATAAATATGAGTTGAGTGGGCTGGATAGCAAAGTAAGTGAATGTTGTTCTCTCTCATGTGATCCAGGAAGTCCTTTGTATAGTGAGAATTATGGCCATCGACAAGAAGTAGACAGGCACGACCATTTGCTTTAGCTTGTGTCTTCTTCTTGAAGTCTTCGATCCAAAGCCGCCCAATAACTCCATCAGTCCACCCTTTCTCTGAGTGGGCGATGCTGCATCAAGTGAGTTCAACAATCAGACAAATAGGAGAGATTGACTTATGAAGCTTTCAATGAGTTTCCCTGTTGCCATGAGATATTAAACCTTTTTCCTTTGTAGATGATGGTTGGTGGGATGTCTTTGCCATCTGTACAAATGGTAACCATGACGGTAATGTTCTCTTGGTTACCATCACGTTGCTGATGCTGGATCTGCTTTTTCACAGCACCAATGACATGCCAGGTTTGACCTCCACCTAGCTGGAACCCTGTTTCATTGGCCACCCAGATACAATCCTCTACAATGTTGTGTGTTCGGATTGTGGTGCCCAGTAGGTCAAACCATGCTTTGTTTGTATATTCATTGACTGCCCATCTGTGAGCAGAGTCAAGTGGTGAGCTCCAGAACTGTTGTAAGTGAGCATGATGATGTCGCAAGAACCGCTCTATCCAATTCTTGCCAACTCCACCCAGTGGGAAATCTTCCGACCTCAAGCTCGCTTTCAAGATAGTATTGACATGAAGTTTTAGTGACTGGTGATCAAGAGGAAAGCCATGTGCTACATAGTCAAGAGCAAAATGGACAACTTGCTCTTCTTCCTCAGAGGTAAGCCAAGCATTTTGCTGCATATTGAATTGTTGAGAGCTTTGCTCGCCATTTAACCGCCTTTGGACAGTGTCATGGCTGACTGTAACTCCACTACATCCAGCCTTCTGTTGCCATTCTGTCTGAACTGCCCAACAAATGTTCTGCCTACTTTGCCTTTCCTCTACTGGCTTCTGCTCTTCTTCTTGGATAATCCTCATGGCCTTGGCAATCACCTCTTTCTGCTGTTCACTTTGAATCTGTTTTTTCTTGTCTTGTGAGTATGCACACCCTACTATAGTCTATGGATGACTAGAAAGTGGTAACAGTGCTCTTTTGTATTTCAATGCCACCTCAAAGCTCATTGACAGGTGACAGGTAACAGGTGACCATCTCTCTGATGTGGCTGTTTATGATAAGATATTTGTCATTGATAAGATGAGATAAATACTTGTAAACTATCCTCCTCCAGCATGTTACTGGCAGAACACACTGTCCTCAATTGACTAGATCATTGTTGGGACTGGGTTTCTAAGTGTTATGTGGAGTCAAGTATCAGGTTTTTAGGACCAAGAAGACCTTGCTAATTCTAATACATACTCACTTTCCCATTTTTGCCTACAATTTCAGCAATAGTTCATTGACAAATAATGATCTATGTACAAGAGTATTATCACAGTATGTAGGATATAAATATGTTGAAATGGAGCTGTTTAGTGGTACAGCTCAATTGTAAATTAGGGGTGTTTGCCATGGTTGGTGCAAGTGATGGTGCTGGCACAAGTGCTGGTGGATCACTGTAACTCCTTGGCTGTGATGTTTTCATAGGATGTGAAAAAGGAAGAGAAGATTTCATAAGTCATATTTAATTTCTGTGGTATATTGAGGTGAGAATCATGGAAGTCTTGCAGGAATTCTGTGCATCCTGCAAGATTCTTCACTGGTTCCCATGTACATTCAGATTCATCATATCCTTCCCAGTGAACTAGATACTCCAGGCATTTCCCTTGTAATGCAAGCCTGTAGTCAATGATGTGATTAGTGTAAGGTCCAGTCCTAGGACCGCTCAAAAACTGCAACCGAACAGAACTGAACCAATTAGGACTGGTCCTGAATGGTCTGGTCTTTTTAGTTTTAGAAATAAAGTGGTTCTGGTCTTTCTATATTTCTCAAAAATCAAGAAACTGCACAAAGACTGGTTGCAACCAGTCTTTTGGTGCAACCAATTATCCCCCCTGATAGCCCTGATTTTCCTATATTTAGCACAATTTTTCCAGATTTTTAGGAATTTATTTTGAGTTTTTACACTATGTGATCATATCATGTGATCATTCTATAGATCTAATCTATAACATATGATTCAGAAATGGCTATATCTCAGCCATTTTTGGGTCAATCGGCTAGATCTGTGTGTCAGCATCTAGCCTTGAGTGTGTACTATATTTGGTTTCACTATGACTAAGCCTGATTTCCACACTAATCAGTCACAAAAAATTAATTCTGATGGGTATATCTCATCTGGAGGGGTATTTGACAATAAAATAGGCATAACTTCTTACTGTGTGAATCAAATTACATAAAGATTAGGTGGATTGGAAGCTATTAGTCAACCCCTATTTTAGGACTGGTTGCAACCAGTTCAAACCAGTCTTTTTTTGGAGCTAAAATTTTAAAAAACTGGTTTTTAGTGGTCCTGGGAATTTCTAAGTTTTAAAAAAACTGGTTTCAAGTCTGGTTGCCTTATTTGGAGTGTGGAAAACCAGACTGGACTGGCCTTTAAAACACTAGATGTGCTCAATGACAAATAATTCTTCTTGATCCTCAGTTACTTCAACCAGGCTGAGTTTGTATGTTGTCTGGCCCTCTAGGTGCTTCTTGTAGGGTTTTACATGTGAGATGTTTATAACTGGGTGTATTTTCATAGTTCATGGAATTTTTAGCTCAATGGAATTGCTTTCTTGCATAGAGATTACAGCATAGGGTCCTAGCCATCACTCTAAGAGCTTCTTTGACTGGCATATAAGGCAGAGATTGCTAGTAGACAATCAAACTTTATTTCCTGATTTATAGATAGGGGCTTCAGAATGGTGTTTATCTGCTTGAACATGCATAGATTCTTTGGCTTTGTTTATGTTTTCTTTTGTTTGTTTAAGAATATTGGAGAAACCTTCCAGAATGAATGTGTCTGTGTGTGGTGATTTAGAAGGAGTGGAAGTGGGTTCAATACCCATTCTAGGTTAATGGAAAGTCATTCTGATCAATCATTTTGATTTTCAGCACAGAAGGTCCTGAGATATTGTTGCACTTCTTAATTCATGTGCTCTGTTTGTCTGTCTATTTGCAGATGATGAGCTGATAATAGCTTAGGTGTGATAGATAAGGCTTTGCATATGTTTTTAGTTAATTCAAAGGCAAATTGTGGTCTACAATCTGATACAATTGTTTTGGGTAAGCCATGATGTTTCCATATATGGATGAGGTAAAGTTTTGCTAAATCAAGAGAAGAGCATATTTTGACCATAGGAATGAATTCAACTTCTTTGAAGAAGTAATCCACAACTGTAAGTATGGGGTCATAATTATGTGAGAGAGGGAAATCTGTGATAAAATTCACTAAAATATCTTCCCAGGGTACATTTGGGGTTTTCAATAGATTTAGTAATCCTACTGGTTTCTGATTGGATTCCTTAAAGCATGCACATCTTTCTCGTGATACATAGTCTTTTACTTCTTTCTGTATATGTGGCCAGATGTATGACCATAATTAGTTCTATTGTTTTCTCAGTTCCAGAATGTCCAGCAATAGGGGTGTCATGATGTAGACATATGCCTCAAGATGTAAATCTATGGGAACAAATATCGTCATTCCTTTCCTAAGAAAAGCATCCTTGATTTTGTAGCTGAGATTGGCAAGATGTTTCATAGAGTGTGAAGGAAGTTTCATTGACTCATGTTGGACATGTGCCAAGAATTCATCTCTGTTATAGGTTATAGAAAAGAATCAGATTTTTGCTGGGTTACTAATGAGAATTCCTTTGTTGTTGTCATCAATTCCATCCATGTGATCTTCCCTGCAAGATAGAGCATCTGCTTTTCCCATGGTGACACCAGGTTTATGATGCCATGTGAAATGGAAGTGGCTAAGATACTGGGCCCATCTAGCTTGGTGACAATTCAGATCTTGTCTTGTCATGAACCAAGTGTTTCATATTTCAAATTCATATTATGTACCTTCTAAGTAGTGGCACCATAATTTTAAAGAGCAAATAACCAAGAGCATTTTCTTGTCAGCAACTGGGTAGTTTCATTCTTCTGAAGACATATTGTGGGAATTGTAGGTGACAGGGTGCCATTTCCTATCTTTCTCTATAGATAGAACTGTGCCAGTAGCATAATCTGATGCATTCAACTCCAGGTGGTATTTGCAATCATTATTAGGGTAGGCAAGAATAGGGGCAGTTGTGAGAGAGTGTTGGAGTATGTTGAACATGTGTTGGCAGGATGATGTCCAATCAAAAGAAGTGTCTTTCTTTGTTAGGTCATGTAGGGGTTGAGTAACTTTGGCATAGTCTTGGATAAAACAGCTATAGAAGTTTGTAAGTCCCAAGAAAGAACAAATGTGTTTGACTATTTTAGGATTTGGCCAATCTAAAATTGCTTTTACTTTTTCTTAATCTATTGTGATACCTTCAGTTGTCACAATCATTCCCAGATAATCTATAGATTTGACCTTAAAGAAGCATTTCTCAGGTTTGATGAATAGATCATTTTCTGCTAGCCTTTTGAGGACTTCTAATACTATTTTATCATGTTCTTTTTCATCATCTGTGTATGTGAAGATCATAAGATCATCAATATATACTACTATTGTCATATACTGTTTCTCCTACTCCAACATCTCCGCACAACTCCTAGATTCTCCGCACAACTCCTAGATTCTCCGCACAACTCCATGATCTCTGCTTACTCCAATGTTACTCCAATGTTTTACCCCTTTTGTACTAGTTCTGATTTGTAAGTACTTTGATACCTGTGTTCACTTAGGAGCACAGCTCTGGCATTCATACATATCCAATTCCCTCCAGTTACTTGTTCTCCATCTTACTCAGTCTTACTCAGCCCTTACATAGCTTTAGTAATCTCTGCATTTCTCTGAGTATATATATCATAGTTACTTCCCTGTAACTTTAGCTTGATTATTAGACATATTATGATTTCTCTCTAATCCTGTCACTTTGTTCTTGTCCCAACCTCCAGAGCTCCAAAGCCCCTATTCATTGGAGTTTGCACTGGAGGTCAGCACAGTCTTAACAACTATGCATGGGAGATTATTGAACAAGTTGTTCATCATGGTTTGAAACATGGCAGGGAAATTGCATAATCTGAAGAACATAATGATGGGTTTGAAGGCACCCATGTGACAAATGAAAGCAGCCTTCTATTTGTCTCCTTCCTTGATTTGGACATTGTTGCATCCCCATCTAAGATCCATTTTTGTGAATAATTTAGCTCCCTTGAGTTTGTTCACAAGTTATGAAATAAGGAGTGGATAATTGTTTTTGACTGTGTGGGAGTTTAGGTATTGGTAGTGCTGAACCATTTGTTTCTTCCCATCCTTCTTTGGTATGAAAAAGACAAGAGAAGTCTGTTCTAATTTGAAAGGGCATACATATGTAGCCTTTGTGTAATTGGTCTTCCACATAGGCAATGACTTCTTCTTGTTCTGTGGGAGAAAGGAGTCTGATAAGGCTACAAACTTATAGATAACAGTTTCTATGTGTAATAGACCTCTTGTAAATTTCTGATCTTATCTATACCTGTCAAAATATAGGAGAAATACAATTAGACTCAAGATATCTATAGAGACTTTAATGAAGTTGTTGCAATATGAAGTGACAATATATAACACAATACAAATTGAAGATCAGACCATGGTATCAAGTGTGTACCATATGGAAAATGTTATCTACAAGTTTATAGTATCAGACTGATGGATCTCTTGCTATTCTATGTTTTTCATAAATCTCCTATTACTTTGATACATGTAATTATAAGAGATCTACTAGTCTGATAGGGCTACAAACTTGTAGATAACAGTTTCTATATGTGATAGACCTCCTGAAAATTTCTGATCTTATCTATACCTGTCAAAATATAGGAGAAATACAGCTAGACTCAAGATACTATAAAGATTTATATGAGATTGTGACAATGTGGAGTAATAGCAAGTAAAACAATATAAATTCAAGATCAGACCATGGGGACAGATGGATACCATATAGAAAATGTTTTTAACAACTTTATCTTCTTATCTGATCACTGGATCTCTTATAATTATATGTTTTTCTATAAATCTTCTATTATCACTTTCTTAGTGTTTGATCTATTACTCACAGCTTCAATCATGATTTGATAAGATTAAAATTGGTATAGGGATAGATTAATATATCTATAAATGGCCAGAGCAAGTGCCCTGAAGAAATACTTATAAAATAATTTTAGATCTTTCTATTAATATAAAATTGATAATATTGATCTGTGATAATTTGAAACTTCTAGAAATATAAATAAGTACTAGATTGAATAAATATGATTATATTCATGTGTTCTATCATTTGATAAGTCTCATAAAATAGTAGTTGCTCTTTTTAAAATATGCTTGAAATATATAATAGATATAAAATTTTAATTTAATATTTGAAATAGTATAAATTCAATTAATTATATTCTTATCTCATAAATTAAGTTAAAGGACTATATATCTAACATTATTTTAACTATTTTATTTCTTATATGAGAGTATTTGAATATTTATTGAATTTAATTATTTGAATACTCTTGAACTATCTTAGATAATATTCTCTAATTCAATTATGATTTAAATATTATAATATTTGTGTATCTCAAAATAATATCTTGTGTGTTACAATTTCATTCTGTGTCACAACACTATACTTTTTGTGTCACAAAACAATATTTGTATATCACAATACTATCTTATATATCATCATGATAGTACTATACTTTATTTTATAATAGTAATTATTTGAGAAATTCCATATTAATATTTTAATAATAGTAATTTATTAGTAATGATAAATAATATTTGTCTCTATTTGTTCATATTTGTAATAATTAGAATATAATATTAATTAATTAACATACTAGAAAATATTTTATTTGTTATTGTTTATTTATATTTGTTCTAGTGATATAGTTTATATATCTTAAAATGATATATTTGTTTTCCACATCCCCAGCCATGTCCACAGTGCCAAAACCCACCAAACTCTGTCTGGGAAAACCCTCCTCTTTTAACAGATCCTATGACAAAGCCACTTCATGCATCAGGAAATTAGCAAATTGCTGGCTTACACTTCAGCAAACTTATAAGCAACTTATGATACTTATCTGTGCTTATGTTGAGCATGCAGGCAAAGTTAGGAAAAGTAAAAGTACACTTAGATCTAGTCGATCAGCTCAGAAATGATCAAGATATTGCCATTTCTGGGTCATATGTTATATATTCTATCTACTGGATGATCAGAGGGTGTAAAAATTCAAAATAAATTCCTAAAATTCCGGAAAAATTACACAAAATAGGGTATGATGAGTACATATAGGGGGTATAATTGGTTGCACAAAAAGACTGGTTGCAATTGGTTTTTTTGCAGTTTTTTATTTTTCCAGAATTAAAAAGACCAAGACCAGGACCAATAAAAGACCAGACCAGACCATTTTAGCAGTCCTAAAATGGTCCAGTCCAGTCCAGTCTATGGTCTTTTAGTGGTCCTAGGACTGGACCTGCAAACACTAGAGACAAGGCAAGACAAGACTCATAAGTTGAAAGCAGAATCAAAAGGAAGAGCAGAATGAAGAAAGTGCGTTGAGTGATTGACCTCTGAGTTGCAGAGATTGGTCTTGACTTGCTGCTTGCTGACTAGAGTAGGAATGCCTTTGATCTGATGTTTTCCAAGTATGTGTAAGATCATCCCTTTGATGTACTTCCTAAGCGGATCAGTCTAGGAATCCTTGACTATAATGCATGGTCATCCTGATTGCTCAACTCCATTTCACCCTCCCAAACCATCATTCCTTGACCACTGAGGCTGTTGGATATATCAAGTATGTTCTTCAGTCAGATCCTGCAACGTTTACCATCCTTATCCGTGACCTTCACCCACTTTGATCTCTCTTGTCCTTGGTCTTTAGGGCTGTGTTGCTCTGGCTGAGCATTCATCAACTCTGCATTCCTTGATCAGCCATCTGTGGACTTGGAATTGGTATGCATGGGTGTTGGGGTCAAGTCCCACTGAATGGATATGTTGAATCTGATGGTAGTGTAGTCTGTGAAGGACACTAATGATGATGCACAGAAAATGAAGAGGGGAATCATGGATGTTGAGGCACAAGTTGAGATGGAACTGCTACAATAGAAAGTTGTGAGATATATAAATGTCCCCAGAATGTGGATACAAGACACTAGAACACAGCTGTCCTGTGCACCCAGCAAGCATGAGGCTTTCCCAGCAAGTTCGATGAATGATTCTTTGTCCCTCTTCATGTCAGAGCAATTCTTGACCTTGCAAAATGTCACCACCTGTTCCCAGGACAAATTGTTGACACCTTTGGGGGTTTGAAAGTAACACATAATATTGGGCTTTCTCTTTGTGCGTGCACCATCCAATGGTTTTGTTGAAGATTTGACATCCCACTTGCTATAGCAGGGGGATCAGAAACCAATTCACCAGGGTGGTTGAACTGCAGAAATGAACAGCACTCACAAGCATGATACACCACACATTTTGTGGATAGCGGCATGCAACCTATTCAGAAAGTTCATGAGTAGTGGTTTGCAATTCATATTTTGGCCGTGCTTGACCACAGGAAATTCAGTTCAGCTTTTCATAGGGTTCTGTTCCATGGCATCCTTGTAGTAGCCTTGGGTTTTCAGAGTTTTCAGTAGGCTTTTGAGGGTGTGGTCTTTTAGAAGTATCTGACACTCTGGAAAGATAAACTTGAGGTATGAGATACTAGCTTCCTGCTGACTGAGCGACACTGTCCAAGTCCAGCTGTCCTTCTTAAGCAACTGATCCATTGCCTTGCATTGGTGGTCTGCTCTGCAGCAGTAAGGTTTGGGTATAGTTGCTAGCTGCACATTTCAATGAGTATCTCTGTTCAAATAGAGAGCTGGCAGTGAGGCACTCAACAGTTAGCAAGTTGTAAGGTGTAGCTTGTGCTGCCTGAGTGATTTCAAGTTGTGCTGTCAATCAACTGGATATGTGTTTTGTAATATTGATTACTCACTGGAACCTTCAGGTTGCTCTGAGCTGTCTTGGACTTCAAGCAGGATGGAGTGTTCATGTTCAAATTGATTTGCTGCCAGTAGATGAAAGTTGAAGGCAAGGGAATTGATAACAATCTGACCATGTGAAATCAATGGATGTGAAGATACACATATGTAATAAGGAGTATTTGACAACAAGTACTATTAGTTGGGAGATAATGCATAATACAACTCTTTTGACCAATACTTGTTGAGCCAAAATTTGCTGCTTAGTTCATAACTGTTCAGTGAGTTTAGGCATGGATGGGCCTTGGTACCAAAGTGAGGGATGAGATGAATGGGGGAGCAAATCAATGCTATTGGGATTATGCCCCCAATGTGATCTCTGTTTGCTTTTACAACTCACTTGAGAAGAGGCATCTGAGTTACTGCACTTACACTTCTGACATTGAAATGCTGTATGTATGCCATGAAAAAGTGGCAGTGTAGGGGTCAGAATATAACATGCAATTGGACAACAGTATGTCTGACCAATCCATGTTGTGGCCAATCACTTTCATATTGATGGCTGATGATCACTAAGTCATATTCACTGTACAAATTGGTATTTGAGGGGGGGATGGCATGAAGTGTTTGGGGTGGTTCTAGATTCTTCTTGTGGTAAGACTTTTGTTGTATGTGTACACTGTGTCATATTTGCAATTTGATATTATCCAGTGCTAGGTTGCAATTCTGTTGTGCTAGAAAATCACAGACAGCTGGAATGAGGTTGGATAGGTTATATTTGAGAGTGGCCTTCTGAAGGGTGAGTCACAATGAGGGTTTGATTGCTACGTGGAATGCAGTTGTTGACATAGCAAACATACACAACTTATCAGCAAACCAATGGTCACCTGTACAGGTCTGTACAGATCCTTCCAGACCCTCCAGCCTCTACAGTTTCTCCAGATATGTTCCAGTCTGGGCCCTCTCTGGGGAGATCTGTAAGAACCTATAGAGGTCTGTAGAGGGTCTGTAGAAGGTCTATAGAGGTCTGTGGAGAGTCTGTGGATGGTCTGTAGGAGGTCTGTAGGAGATCTGTAGAGAGTCTGTGTATATGATGATATAATGATACAAAATAGTAAAATTATATAATTGTATTTATATATTGATTATTAGATGTTATGAATTATAACCTATACTATTATTTGTATTTATATTTATTTGTATGGTCATCTTATTGTAGAATCATAAGACTATAACTATTAGTACATTAGTACAATTTATTTTAGAGAAATTATAAATTACAACTGTAATAGTGGGGTCACCAGCATAACACTAACTATTTTTATCAATATGTTTAACAACTAGTATTAGACAACCTGCAAGACATCTAGCTTAACTTGACCATAGTTATTTGATACAATCACAAGTTATATGTAACCAATGACTATCATTAGAACTAGACTTGTATACTTTTATATACACTTTTTACTTTACTATACTTTTACTACACTTACTACACTTTGACTACACTTTGACCACACTTTGACCACACTTTTTTACTACACTTTGACTATACTTTTTTACTACACTTTTACTACACTTTTTTGATACACTTTTACTACACTTTTTAATACACTTTCTAGTACACTTTTACTACACTTTGTGGTACACTTTTTGGGTATTATACTTTTCAGTATACTTTTTGATAAAGAGTGTACAAAAAGTGTAATAAAAGTGTAGTAAAAGTATATTAAAAAGTGTACCAAAAAGTGTACCAAAAGTTTAGTAAAAGTGTATTAATAAGTGTACCAAAAAGTATACCAAAAGTGTATCAAAAAGTGTAGTGAAAGTATATCAGGAATTGTATCAAAAGGCTATCAAAAGAGTAGTAAATGTATAACAAGAAATGTATGAAAAGTGTACCAAAAAGTGTACCAAAAAGTGTAGTATATCAAAAAGTGTACCAAAAGTGTATCAAAAGTGTATCAAAAAGTGTAGTAAAAATGTAGTAAAAGTGTATCAAAAAATGTATCAAAAAGTATAGTAAAATTGTAGTAAAAGTGTATCAAAAGTGTAGTGTATCAAAAAGTGTACCAAAAGTGTACCAAAGAGTGTAGTAAAAGTATACCAAAAAGTGTACCAAAAAGTGTAGTAAAAGTGTATCAAAAAGTGTACCAAAAGTGTACCAAAAAGTGTAGTAAAAGTGTAGTAAAAGTATATCAAAAGTGTAGTAAAAGTGTACCAAAAGTGTATCAAAAGTGTACCAAAAAGTGTATTCAATAGTGTGGTAATAAAAGTGTAGTGAAAGTGTATCAGAAGTGTAATACAAAGTATGCCAAACAATGTGCCAAACAGTGCATCACATACTATATCAAACAACAGATCAAATAGTAATAAATACCACTAGTCCCTGTTGACCCTGTGGGGTCTGTAGAGTCTGTAGAATGTCTGTGGGGCCTGTAGGCATAACAGTGGTTTGCTGATTTGAAGGGTTTGAGAGCAGTGAGATTGGATTCATTTAGAAGTGCAAGTGACATAGTGAAGTAGTCAACAATAGGGCATGTCAGGGTTAGATACTTGGAAACCAGCTTTTCTGCATTGGGTTCATGATCTTCATCCTCAGAAGCTTCTTCATCAGTTGTTAGACCCATATGGCACCATTCTTCAATATACATAGCTAGATCAAACCTAAAGCACTTGTCCAGCCTGTCAAGATGTTGTGCAATTTGATTATAATAATTTTGGTTATTGCTGGCATGGGTGGGTATTTTGATCTCGTCAATGTGTGCATGCTCTGTTATATTGGCAGTCTATTGCATCAGGGCTCCAGACCAATGGATGCCGGGAACAACACCCTGAAGCAACTTGAGGCCTTCAGGATTTCCCAGTTCTCTTGTGCATTATGGTGGATTGCAGCATTTTTATGGTCATGGAATTCTTGAAGGGCCTGGGCAATATGGTCAACAGAATGATCAGTGAATGCAGGGGCCTGTGTGAGATAATGGAAGTCCAGAAGAGCACAGATGGCAATCAGGAACCTTCAAGAAATGCTGCCAGCTATGACCCCTATGAGATACCACTGTATGGCACAGTGATTGTGACCCATAACTTGCTTCAGCTTGGATATTCCATTGGCAAATGCCCAATATCCTATAGGGGTCTAGACAAGGGAAAACTGGAAATCTAGTTCCTTGGCACCAAGCACTGAGATGCACCATTTGACATCATGGTCCAAGTGGATCTGTGAAAGTGATACAAAGGCTCTATTGTGATGAAGTTGCAAGGACTTAATACTGCCCAGTCCATCCACTGGCAAATTGGCTTGATGACACCATTCAACCCCAATGATTTGACAGTCCTCAAGAAGTTCTTGTAATCCTTGGGTGAATGCCTTGAACATGCAGTATGTTGGATTTATTCAGATACAGTACAGTAGTACAGCCACCCGATTACATAATCATCAGTACATTTCTTTTCGTACGTAGTTACCTAGTACCTCAGCTGGTTTCCCAACCACTGAGGTGAGTTACTTATTATTAGCTAGAGCTACCTAGAGTACTAACACTACTGTAGTACTTATTATTCAATAGGTAAGCTCAGCTGGTTTCCCAACCACTGAGTACTTATTATTCAATACAGTACAAATTGCAAGAAGGGTTTTCTCCACAGTACAAGGGGGGTGTTGATGGGGATTACCAAAGTTCTTGGATGTGGTGGTACTACATGACTGGTGACACCTTTGGACCTGTGACTGCCACCAGACTCTCCTTGGGAGTATCTGTGATCCAGGAAGCTAAAGGAGTAAAACAATACCAAAGATTTCCAAGTGGGTCACTCATCATAACCCCCACTTTTGCAGCAATCTTCAATGGTGAGAGCACAGTATTGAGGGCCTGATGAAATAGACGATCTTGAAGGAGGCTGTGGACACAAGTGGTTTTGTGAGTAAACTTTGCAATGGGGAGTAAAGCAAGTAGGAGATATGCATGGAGAGACATCTGGCTGCAGGTATGTGCATCGATGTTGGCAAGGCTAATGAGAACCAGGTAAGCGACACGGTTACCACTCATGACAGAGATGTTGGTCTTGTTGGATAACAGGGCCACTCCGAGGAGTGTAGCTCCTCCTGGTAACTGCTCCTTGAACAACATGAGCTGCATTACATATCTTTGCGTGCTTGGAACGTGTTCTTACCTGAATCTCCCAGGCACAGTCTTCAGTTAACCATTCATTGTAGATCCAGCAGACTCTTGTGGCATAGGTCCAAACCTTCCTGGGAATGGATGAAATATGAGGGGCAAACAGAGGGTGGCTGAGAAGTGCTTGAAGACATTCAATCGGGTTGTGATAGAAGAGTCGAAGTGGTTCCTTGACAGGGTACTCAGGCTTCAAGGTTTCACATACCCACTTTGGCCCTGATGGAAGCATCTTAGCCCATGCTCTCAGTTCCTTCGCAGATTGAAAGGACAATGATCCACATTTGATCTACAGCAGGTGAGAAAGTGAACCAAACTGGGAATTTTACTTACAATATCAAGCAACAGAAGTGTGTCAATGGCTGCCATGCTGAGATGAGAGTGTAGTAGCCACAAAGCAAAAGCCCACTCCTGTTTTGATGCCCAAGGGTAGTAAATGTTTTCCTGCCTTCATTTCATGTACTGATTGACCCAGAAATCATCCATAAAGGTACTTCTGCCAGGGAAGTGCACCCTTCAAATATCTCCATGAATCATCCTGGAAGAAGCTGCTCAGGGCCAGGTTCAGAGGGTGGAGAAGTGGATTGATTGCCAGGAGAGCCAGTGAGTGTGTCATTGTCCATTCCAATATCTTCATGTAATATGGACTCCTCAGGTGGAACAGGCTTGAATGCTTCATCTTGAACCCAAAATCTGTTCCTATGGGAAGAAGAGTCTGCATCTCCAGTAAGTTCTATGCCATCAATTGGACTGTAGTAGTCGACAAAAAGAGGTAAGTTTTCAAGTTCATAGCATGCACTAGAGGGCTGATTCATGTGCTAGAGAACATTAAGTTTCTATACAGAACTTCTTTCCACAGTGAGGGCAATGGATTGTCCTGAGGTGACTATGGGTTGTCTTTGCTTGGGGCAAAGGTTTGCAAACAGACAGAGCTCCCAGGGGAACATTCTGCAGGTGAGTGTTAATATTATGACATGTATTTGACGCTACTAGTATGTGCCACATAGTGCCATAGCACAACTCTCCTTCCCACATAACCTTGTCAACATCCTCACCAGCATCCCTCACTTCACAATGCTCAAAAATCTGACTACTAGTATTGACCCAGAAATCCTGCAATCCCTCTTGCCTGGTTTCCCCAGAAGCCATTTAGCAGGTATGATTCAATCAGGATCGCAAGAACATCGCTAATACTGACTACTATCTTTGTGGTGAAGAATTTCAGCTTGCTCCAAGTATAGACCACCATGAGAATGCAATGCTCCTATGTACCAAAGATTCTTCTCCAATTCACGTCAGTCCAAGCCATCAGCATATATGGTCCTACTGATGAAACTAACTCACAATGCAGACCCTCCAGAGGATGACTATTATAACCACTATGACTCACCACAAGGAAGTAGACCTGACACCATGAGGATTTGTGCGACAAATTAGAATATTTCACTGCTGACTTGTGGTTTGCAATTTAGAAATATCCAGGCCATTCTGTTCCTCCTCTATGCAGTAGTATGGAGGCTTACTTACTTCTAGAGGCAGCATGGAGTGACAGAACAATCTCATGCATGTGAAAGGATCTCACATACAAGATCATCCATCATAATGTCATCACCCTGCAACTCAATCGATACTGTTCAAAGATGCCAAAAAGAGCTGTGGATGAATTTGTCAGTCACATTCATTTGTCAATTCACCAGAATGGCTACTTGGTCGTTTGCAAACATACAATACAAGAAACACATTCACCATCACATTGTATGTGGTGAATGTACTCCTTTTCTCAATGTTGTTGTTCCCTGACATTCCCCACATTCTTTTAGATTTTTTGTTGCATGAACTACCTGCTCAGGCTCTCAATGTCACCCTGGATTAGTATTCAGACTCTTCACTGTGATTGGCAAGAGAAAAAGAAAATATTTTTCAGTAATTAGTGTCACTATGTACAATGTGTACACACATGTTCTAGATCACCACAGGGAGTGTCAGGTTGTGCTACACTGTATTGAGTTGTGCCAGACTGGTGCTCGGCTAAGATGTGTGAAAAGTTGGAGTCTCAGTTATAGAAATGTGTCAGTTTGCTGATGGGGAGGGACACACAGGAAGGGGGGGACATGCAGGAGAAGGGGGACATGCAGGACACACAGGAGGAAGATCTGAGGCAGATCTGGAGTGAGCATCCAGGACAGAGCTGACTGGCACACAGTTGATCAGAGTGGCATAGCCCCAGTTGGCTACAAGCCCTTGGTAGGGGACAGATCAGACTTTTGAAATAAGGTGCTCCCTCAAAGCAAAGGGCAAATATTAGAGGAAATTGATGCAATGAGTGTTCCATGTAGCAATAAGGAGGTTTATCAGGCTAATGTCATGATGCAAAATGCCAGCCCTTTGAAGGGCATCTTGTAATGCTGAAAAACTGTTAGTCCCTGGCACAGAAAAAGACACACAGGGACTGCTCACTGAGAATGTAGTCAATAAATGCAATGAGAAGCTTGCCGAGGGAAGAAAACTCTATGATTGGAAGCCCAAAGGGTTTGATGATGAGACACGACAAAATGTGCAAGTTATACATGTTCCAAGGTGGGTTGAGTCGTCCAATCAGCATATGGAGGAGATATGTTGACTGGTTGACAAGGACTTCTGGATGAGAGGGATGGGGGGCTGCAACTTGCTGCTCATGGATTAATTGTGGAACACCCTCCACCCCTGCACTGTTGAGTAAGGATAGAATGCATCAGCAAAATATATTTGTACTTTTCTTACTTTTACAAGTAAAAAAAGGTAAAAAAAGTGGAAAAAGCACACTAACTTTTCCGAGACATCTCTAACTCACCCAAAGACACCTGATACTTTTTAAAGCACAAAAAGTAGTTCAATGTGTGCACAGCATGTAGAAAAGCAAAAAAAAGCTCATTGAAAAGCTGTTTAAGTCACACCAAAAAGCTGACTGTTGCAATCAATCACACTGGACCATTTGACTGTATAACACAGCTACCTCCAGATAGAATGTATTAAAATGTTGACAGAAAGAATGAATACAACCTAAATGTAAAGTAAGGAGAAAAGACATAACATACTACTGCTTGTCATGGGTTGAACGCAAGACCAGTAAGCAAATAGTCAAGCTAAAAGAAGGCAGGTTGAACTGCACATACCAATCATATCAAAGGGAGGAAAATGAAAAGAAATATCTGATAGAAAGAGACCAATTTGTATCAACTGATAGTGGGTGCTAGTGGTGGTGGAGCTGCTATGTGAGTAGGGAATTCTCTATTGAAATGGTGCGGCACCTCATGCGCTAAATCTGCATGGAATTAGTGAATACTGGAATATTATGGTCTTGCCAACTTTTTACCTGCCCTCTCATAAACATCCAAGTCACAGGGGCATCCTTGGCAGTTGTTAGAATCCTCTGACTTGTTCCTGGCATCATCAATCTCCATTTGTTGTTCAGCAGTGTCTTCCTTCAACTCTACAATGCCATCAGACAAGGGGATGATGAGGGCATGCGCATCGTCCTCATCTTCGGTGTCATTGTCCTCCTAGACTGTGCTAGAAATCCTATGCTCTTTCCTCTTCAAGAAACCCCAGGCCCCCTCAAGAATCTCATGATATTTATTGTCAGAGAGGCGCACAATTGACTTCACATCATGATATTTCTTGCTTGTGTTGCCCCAGGACTGGTCAGAGAATTGAGTCTTCTCACTGCCAGCCTGAGTGGCTGCATAGCCATGGTGGTACAACCCCAGCACATGTTCAACCTGATAAACAAATCAGTATCACTATTAATATAATCAATTTGAAGCATTTGCCAACCTCCATTCAGAGTCGCCATGCATGTCAGCTCTGTGTCAACACCATGACTTGCAATACAGTATAACTTACCTGGCACACATATGTACCAACTTGCTTCACATCACTGTACAAAAAGAGTAGCGAGAGACTAAGTGTGCACTGCACATATAGCCTACGCTGCTCAGGGTTACCATATTTGTGGTCAGAACCCCATAGTTTCTTGGCTGCACCCTCAGCAGCGCTCCTGATCATGCTGTGCCAATCAATAATCTGCTGCATAACCTAAGACAATGACCTCATCAGTGCAGAACTACAACAGATGACTGACTCACCAGTTTGTATGCCGGATCTCCATCCTTGGCATTGAAGTTGTGTGCCCAAAGGCACTCACTGTGATGGTGGATCAATTGATCCTATATGTCCTGCATATCTGCAACCCAACCATCAGTGTTTCATGGGTTTGGGGTTGTGCCTACTTGACACTGCATGAGGGGTATAAATTCATGTCTGAACATACAGTAGGAACTGGCAGGGAGGCTGTCATAAACCAATGGGCGTGATCTGGAGCCAGAGCTGGCAGTTGCATCTGAAAACATGATGCTGGAGGTCAGGCGCTGCTGTGGGGCATCTAGGACGATGTTAGTTAGCTAGCAATGTATAATTCGACAGAAAAAGAATGGTATAATGAGTACAATGTACACACTGCCATATTCTTGATGTTGGTGTCCTTGGTCCCCTCTACGATGGTGGCAGTTCTCTTCTTCAAGTTGGCAGACATTCTGGTGGCATTGAGAGGTACAGGTCACTGCACCTCTTCCCCATTCAAGATGCCCCTGAGAGTTGCAAGAGGGTCCTCGGCATCATTTTGCTTGTCATTCTTTGCATCAGCTTCAACCAGGGATCGTGCATGGTACTGGGGTTTGAGACCAGCAAGAGCTTGGGTCTTGGAAGTGTGGCTTGTTTTGGCTTGCTTGCTTGCCCTCGAGTCAGCAGTTACTGTGCTGCTGCCACTTTGTCAGTCAGTGAGTCACATGTCACACTCTAATCTGCCATCACACTCATGTTAGATCAGCATCATCAGCACATTGTTTACCTCCACAACTGGCACCACTTTGCACCCCAGCTTTTTTGGTGAGTTTCACCTTTGAGCTGGTGGGCCCTTGACCCTTCTCTTGACCAGCAACACTATCTTGCACAACAGATGTGGTCTTCTTCTGTGTCCCCACCAACTTGGTACTGTTCTTCTTTGCACTGCACAAAGGCAAGTGAGCATTATATCAACCACTGTAAGTATTTGGCAACTTATCCCCTTGACCGACAGGCTGACTTGATAGACTCAGACTCAATGGGAAACACAGGAGTGAGAGGTCCCTGACTGACAGCAGCCTTCACAGTGTGTTAGAGGTAGGATGGGTAAAGAACAAATGTGGTTCTTGACCCTCCTCTTCACTAGGGACTTGGACTCTGTCTTGTGAGGCAGCAATGGTCTTCAAGTTCCCTGTAGCACAGAGGGGCCTGTAAATGTTGTGCTGATTGCCATGAGAGTCTCACAACTTACCCTTTGGATTTGTAGCCTGGCTTGATGGACTAGGAGTCAATAGGGGACCCATCAATAAGGTATTCCTGACCAATGCCTGCCTCCACAGCACCTTGGAGGCAGGCTGGGCAAAGAATGAGTGAAGGTGCACTGCTTTCTTGGTTAACTCATTTTTGATCATCTCAGCAAGTTGGGTGTTATGTTGGATATGCTTGTTGGCCTCCAAAGTGATCTGCTCACAAACAGTGTGCTCGGTGGCAACAACCTCACTACTGCAGCATGGGTTAGGCAAGTCAGGCAGGCCTGGGTGATGGTTCTGATTGGAGGTGTGGATTAGAATAAGATGAGGAGAGACCATCATTGGTACTAAATAAGTTGAGAACACAGCAGTGAGTGGTTGACAGGTGACAATGACATGGCCTCTCAACCATGCAATTTTATAGCAATGTGGCCTCAGGACTCTCTTATATTCATGCAGTGTTGTCCATTACAGAGCATATGGCGTACAATTTTCACTACTGCAGATATGGTAAGTACTGTAATCCCCTCTGTTCTTTGCTTTGTTGAGACTATAAGTATTCTACTTTAGACTTCATCTTTCAGACTTATAGTTCTTTGCTTATTCAAGCATATCATATGATCACATATCATATGACTTATATCAGGTGACATTATTTATTCTTCGTCACTATTGAAACAACCAAACCTTAACAGCCTTAAGTTATTTGCTGAAGGACAGTAAAAGCAAGTCAAGGGCACTAGAGGTTTGGGAAAACTCCAGAGAGGACAAGACTGGGTCCTTCTGGGAGCTGGGAGGGTCCCTTATATACTATTCTACTGTTTGTACAGGTGTATGGTAAATCTACAG